>VVHJ01036954.1:10505-29675 GCA_015107715.1 Tylochromis polylepis | reverse complement strand
AAAATACAGCAATATTACACACACACACACACACACACACACACACACACACACACACACACACACACACACACACACACACACACACACACACACACAAGAAAGAAATTTGCCCCCCACCCCCCTCTTTTTCTCTCAATGCATTTAACAGATTACATAAAACAGAAAACAACAACATGTATAGCATATTTGCATGTACATAGATGTGCAATGGTGCTGAGTGGGAAGATGTTGGAATAAATTATGGAATAAATCAGGGACGGTGATCTTGCTACTATATATACAGCACATACATGGAGACAGTGTATTTATAGTACATATAAAGGTACTGACGACAACACAAGATAATATATACAGCACGCTTTGGTTCAGCTTTGTTCAGTTGATATTTAAATAGAGGATATTAAGTACTGTTGATTTATTGTGCTTCATAATTGGGACTAAAGAGTGAAAAGACACATCAAACGCTTGTGTATTGGCATGTCATGCAAAATTTCCTTAAAGGTTTTGCCGTTAATGCTACAGTAATGCGCAAATATAAAAATGCAGCAGCTCATCTGGTGTCCTTCCTTATGAAAAAGAAGTAGATCTGGAAAATGCTTTAAAAATGAGACTTTAAAAAAAAGTTCACGCAGACAATGACAGTCCTCTCGGGCCTCTGTGGTTCTGCTGCTGTTGCTTTAACTGGTCAAAGACATTCTGGGTCCTGGGAAACTTTTTCATATTTTGTTAACAGAAAAGAAAGGTCGCAAAGAAATTGTAATAAATCCACCAGCTTTGGGCTGGTGTCAGGACCCAGCGTTTTCAGTTTATGTTTTGAGTTCTTAAGTTATATCTTGAGATAATGTTGAGTTTTAGGATTATCATTTGGTTGCCTTGAGTTTAGTCTAGTTATGTTTCACTTACTTTTGTGTTAGTCTCATGTATTTCTTGTCTGTGCGTTTTTATGTTGTCAAGTTCATGTTGTCATGTCGGCATCTCTTTGTTTCCCGTTTTATTTTGAAGAGGTCTCGTGTTTCTGTGTTCAGTGTGTTTAGTTTTACTCTTCCCTTGTGATGTCGTTATGTTCATTTGTGTCAGCTGTTTCCCCATGTGTTTCCACTTCCCCTGATCACCTCCTGTGTGCTTTTAATCTGTGTGTGTTCATTCATTCCTTGTCCGATCGTCTGTTATCCTACCTTGTTTCCACGTCATGCCATGTCTCCAGGGTTATGACTTCATGTCAGGTTTCCATATCCATGTTCTTGTTCTAGGGTTTTGTTATGTTTAGCTCACCCAGTTTGGGTTATGGTTTAGTTTTGCCTTTTGTTTTATACTGTGTTTGCCAGCCTTAATAAACGGCTCGTTTTTATTTCGCTCAAGTTTTGTCTATCTCACGTGTCTGCACTTGGGTCCACCTCCTCACTCCACACAGTCTGCTCCTGTATACTGTGACAATCTCAGGTTTGTTATGGAAGTCTGGATAAAATGACTAATTTTACTTTTTATAATCAATTTATGCTCCAAAACATTATTATAAGTTAAAGTATTTTGAAGTTTGGTGAGAGTGTTTTCTTTATCTAGGTGTCCCATCTGGGCAAATGAAAGACTGAGGTGCTATATCATGTTTTTCAAGCTATAAATATGAAAGATCAGCAGCTCAACAACTGTCCACCATAATGAACCTTTTTGATACTTTTTGCTGCTAATACTTCTGTACTTTTACTTTAGTGGGGTTTAGAAAGCACATCTTTCACTCATAACAGTGTAATTTTCACACGTTGCACTGATTCTTTCATTTAAGTCAAGTATCAGAGTAACATTTTCTGCTTTCCTCTTTTGATCAAAGAGAGTTCTTTTTGCCCCCAAAGTCAGACGTGATGCTTTGTTTTTACCTGGTGACACTTTGGATAAACTTCTTTTCATCCTGATCCAAACACACAGCAAACGTCGTCGCGGCATCTCTGCTGTCCACCTGCACCTTGTCCACCTTCACTTCGGAGACTGAGATGTGCTGCCGGAGGGAGAGGAAGTGTGAGGAAGGGGGGTGTCTCAAAGGGAGAGCGAGCAGGTTATCACATTTAATATCACCTTCACCTGTTTGTAGCCCTTTTTGGACTTGGAGCACTGCCTCTTCAGGACTTCTGTCATTGTGAGCTGCAGGCTCTCTGCTGAATCTGGACAGGCAATATTTGATTAGCTTAACTTACAACAAAGCATACGTTAGACAAAGGGGGGAAAAAAAGGAAGTGGGAATCACACGTACCGAGCTCTTGAGGTGTCCTCCACTGTTTGTGAAGATTAATCGATGTGCACATGATTTCTTTATTGATCCACTGGCTCCTCCCACTGATTGCCACCTGTAGTCGAGTCACAGATTAAGGAAATATGTCAGGCTGTGAATTTAAACATACATATTATTGCTTGTGTTGCAGGAAATGAGTGTGTGGGAACAATACCTTGTTGTATGCAAGGCTTAGTGTTAGAGGGACAGCCTCCCGTTCTTCATCAATTCCAAACCTTTTGCTGGCAGCACCTTCAGAAAGAACACAAGGCAAAATTAGACGTGCATGTTTGAAACTGTGTTTGCTTGAATGGTGTCGCTGCTGTCTGATTACAGACATCACAGACTGATTTCAGAGTGTGACTCACCCATGGCCTTCACAGCTCTGGTTCCAGCCGTGTGTCCGAGCTCTAGAGACTGAATAAACACTTCCCTTCTCCTCTCTCCTCCAACCAGGGTGAGCTGTGCGCAGGAAGGAAGTATTCATGGTTATTGTGTCCTGTGCATGTCTGTGTGTGTCTGTTTGCGTGCGTGTGTGTGTGCATGGATCTGCTCTGACCTCAACCTGGTAGAGCTGCACCAGAACAGGCTGGTCTGCATGTCTGCAGTAATAAAGCACCAAATCAGCCAGCAGGGGAAGCTGTTCTGTGCCGCCATTGCTGTGAGAGACGCTCTCATCCTTAGAGGCTGCCTGAGTCATTAAAAAAGAAAAAAAAAAAATCCATGTTGTTATGTTGACAGCATGTGCATAAATTAAGTATGCTCATTAAAGTAGCTTTGCCCAACTCACACCTGGTATGAGGCGTAAATAAGGAGAACTGAAAAGGTCGGATATTTTTGGCATGAACTTCACACTGAAAAGTCCCCACAAAACTGATTCAGCTCATATGAGGTGTTTTCAGATCTCCAAAAAGTCCTCCACACATGGAAAAACTGAGAGATTTACTATAAAGTTAGATTAACATCATCACTATCATCTCCAGCCGTTTCATCGCTCCTTCCAAATAGCAAGTGCATCACATAAGACCTCAAGGGATGAGTCCAAAATGAGGCCTAGCTTACTTTTAGTGCAGTGTGCTCTAAGAAAAAACAAAACAATGACACTGGAGTCTTTATTCCCTGTAATTCAACTTCATCACTCAATTGAATTGAAATACACAGTGATTGGAAAAACATCATCGACTTTTATAGACTTCTACTGTGTGCTGTATGAAACACTGAGAGGTGCGTAAAATATACCTGAGAGAGCACGTCAGAGGACAAGCTGAGCAGACTGAGGACATTTCGTTCATACCAGGGATCCATTATACCCAGCATGTGGGCTATATCTGTTGTACAGTTGTCCAGTGCAAGGCCATTTGAGTCCTGTATGAAAAGTAAGGTTGTCTGTTCAGTTATATTGATGACATTTCATTTCCAAACTGTTAGCGCGCCCATAAAAACATGGCTGTTATTTTACAATACTTAATGCTTAATACTACAATACTGCCCAGTGTGTTGTGCAGCCAACAAATCTGCAGCAACTGTGTGATGCTATCAAATTGATATGGACCAAAATCTCTGAAAGTAGCAGCTAGTAAACCCAGTACTAGCAAGGTGCACCTAATGAACTGGCCATTGAGTGTATATATCAGTTATAAACTTCAGAAATGGCAGGTTGTTAAAAAAATGTCTTCAAAATCACATTAATACTAACTCGACAACTAGAGTTCTGGGTAATGTACAGAAATAGTGTCACCTACTCATAAAGGAACAGTCTGATGACATAGTTCTAATTGCCAGCAGGGGGCCACTCCTCTCTTACAGACTTTTCAGAAGTCTATGAGAAAGCGACTTCTCGTCTCCCTTCATTAATGATGTCAAAATATCATTTCTTGATAATTTTTCTGAGTTTGTTTCCTGATGTTTTATTTAATGTGATGCAGTGTCCATTTTGACATGAATCTGTTCAGAGAGAAGCTGATTGTATAAAGCAGATTTTGAGGTGTTGCTATGACAAGATTCACAAGTTGTTACCAAGTTGGTTTTGTAAAGTTGAGTGGAAAAAAAACAAACAAACAACAAAAAACAAGCTGACAACAGGCAAAACGCTCAGCTCAAGGTATCGAAACAGAACTAAAACAAATGCACTGGCTGCATCCATCTTTAATGTACAGTCTATATATTTGATATATATAATTAAGTCCCAGAGAGAAGTGTTTCCAGAGCCTGGCACAAAAAGTGCTCATTTATAGCTGATCTCTGAAAGTAAAAGTTGTTTTAAGAATTACTTTTTAAAAGTGGTGTCATCCTATTTATGAACATATGGAGATAAAAGACGGGATGAACTGAGATGCAGAGGTGGCAGATGCTCTTACCACAGTTGTAGTGGCTTTGGTTAAACCTCCTATCCGCTCCTCAGTTGGTGTGTGCCCTCCTCCTGGACTTCCACTTCGTCTTTTGGTGGGAACAAAGTAAAACTGCAGTTTGCACACCTTGGTGAGCTGGGGACATTTGCTCTCTTTCTGATGCAGGTCGCTGTAGGCTCTGGCCAGCCTTCCAGCCTCTCTGTCACTTCCAAACACCACCACCTTGACGAGGGTAGGTGTTTCTACCAGATCCTCCTCGTTGCAACTCAGGATCGGCCTCCTGCGGACGCACAAATGCTTCTGGGGGGAAAGAGGATCCAAGAGAGCAGTGGACTCATGAAGGGGATGAACCTGTTTGGAGACGGGCCTGGAGTGTTTGAGCTGTGACTGAGTTCTTTGAAAGTCTTTGCTGATTTCACTGTGGTAGGCCATGCTCTGGACGCGGCGGCAAACCCTAGGACTGCGAGGGGTCTTGAAAAGCAAGGAGAAGCCTAGGAGGGATCTGGACTTCTTCTTGGGTTTCTTTCTAGGCTTGGGCTGGCTGTCTTGTCTTTCCTCTATGTCCTCCTGTGTTGTCTCCTCGCCCGATTCCACACCCGATGAGCCAGACGGCACAGACCAGCTGGAGGACAGAGAGTAGCCGGAGTCCCTGGAGGACGAGGACGCGGTGGAGATGCGATGACTTTGAAACTCGTGATCATCTTTGTTTCCTTCCAGTTCATCTTCCTCATCGAAGCTGGTGTCGTTATTGTCGTCATCATCAAGTCCAGTTTTATGGAAACAGTCTGATGAATCCATGTCAGTCTGAGCTCCAAGAATGTGTTTCAGAACATCTGCAGTGATGCAAGGAACGGGATTAGTGTGGGATAAAAAACAATCCTGTAACTCAGTTAAAGGAAGCGTTGGTTATAAATTTGTTTAAACTGAACTTATTACCAAAGTTATCATTTTCCCAGTGGCATTTGTGGCATTTGGGGAAGGGCAGCGTGAAAATGTCAACAGCTCCTGATGAGAAGAGGAAATACTGAGATTAAAGAGAACAGTGCCATTTTCATATATAGTGCTTTCATGTTATTTCATGTTATTCTCTGACCTACCCATGTCTGTGCATTCATCAGCACGAGCAGGTACAGCAAGGCTTTCTTTGAGCCTCTCCATGCTTTGGAGTATTCCCTCTCTAGCTAATCCAAGATCTGCTGCAGAGGCTGCCATCTCCATGCTTTCTGTCAGTGACTGCAGAATCTGGTCCAGCTCCTCAGGCTGCTTACTCTGAAAGAAACAGTAAAAAACAAACAAACAAACAAACAAAGAAAAAACTTTAAGAATAAATAGAAAAAACGTGGTAACACTTTATAATACAGCTTGCAACTAGGGATGTAATTCTCCTGTAATACAGTAAAATTACAATATAATAATATTTACCTATAAATAAAGGTGGGGTACGCTAGAATAAGGGGGAGACAAGTGAGATTTTTACAGGAAGGAAAAACATGATATTTCCTCATGTTACATTGTAAGTACACTGTACTTATTTTAGAGTAGCCCTGCACCTTTGAAAAGTACATCGTAGTCGCATTAGAAAGTGTTACCAACACAGTCAGTGGGGAGTCACCTGCAGGGCTTTGTGGAGTTCCTGCAGGTCATGTTTGGTGCCCAGAGATGCCTGAAAGCTGTGCAGGATCAGAGTGATGGTGACGTCTCTGCTGCAATGCTGGGAGGCACTCAGCTGCTCGGAGACAGACTGCACCTCCGGAGGAACATCGTCATCTGGACTCACCAGCAGTACCGTGCTACATACATTAACACCCACAAACGCATATGCAGATGTTTAGTGTGCACAGAAATAGTAGCAATGTTTAGCTCATTTAAATTATATTTAAAATTTCTTCACTCATATTCTGTAATCATTACATTTTTCATGGACTTACATGGTTTTAGAGCAGTGAATCTCATGGGAAATACCCTGCTCTGTCCTTACCAGTCTCTGAAATGAAATACCTACAGCAAACAAATAAGAGACAGGTCAAAAACATGCATCTACAGTATGAATGCACGAGGTTTTATCAGGTAAACACTGCCTCCATGTGGTCACATGGTAATTAACCAAACCAGTGGTTTCTACATTTTCATGGGTCAACATGACTCCACCAACTGAACTCTCTTAGGCCTTCAAAGTCAACAGCATTCAGTCACTAAGTGGATTCATATTAGGTGGCAGTTAATTCTACAGGTGAAAGTTTCCACTTTTACCAACAGAATTAACTGCTATTTAGGATTGTTCGGTCAAGTCTGATTAACCTGATTAACCAAGTCTGATTAACATTAACACTGACCGGTAACTTTGAGTTAACTCTAAACTATCTGTTAGCTGCTTTGTTTTGAACTCAGTTGGCTTCCTCCTCCTCTGATTAAAGGATAGAACCTTCTTCTTCTTCTTGTTTCCATTAAACTGGCTTCTTTGCCAATGATGCTCACTATTACTGAATAAACACTTAGCTAGTAGTAACTACTGGTGATATCTGTTGTTGCATCTTTCATATTTCACTGCTGTGCCTATTAGTTTCATTGCAACCTGGTGCTCGGAGCTCCTGCTGGATGACATTTAGCAGACGTTTAGCGGCAGAACTGCAGGGCTCGGGCCAGGACAGGAAACCATGGAACAACAGGTTGGCGTCCTGCAGCACGCCGCAGTCTGCTGGTAAGTAAGGAGCCTGCAAGAGTGAGTAAGTGTTAATGTGAGTTCCACAAATGTTTTTATTGTGCAGCTGATAATGGGAGGATTCCCTCTCATTTCTGCCCTGATCAGTAAATACCAACTCACTCTTAGGAGGGTGGAAGAGAACAAGAGCGAGAGCGGCACCACCAGCTCATACTGACACTGCTCTAGCACCTGTAGAGGAAGAAAAATCTTGAATTGAAACCACTGCCTTTCCTCCTATAGCATCAAACAGTACAGAAATTGCTGTTGGTGTTTCAGCTTTTCACCTCCTTTGTTTTCCTCAGTATTTGCTGTAGAAGGATGAGGAAGTTGTGGGGATCTCGCTTCACAAGTTCCTCCAAAGACCAGCGATTGATGCACAGTCCGGCTAGTCAGGGCAGACAAAAAAAAACAAAAACAAAAAAAAAACCTGAACTCAGCTGCGTATTTCTCCTTTTAGGTTTCACTCTGATGCAATCAGTAAACAGACTGTTCAGGTACTCGGCTCATAGTCAGAAAGATACTTGAAAATGATGACGCCACATTCACTTGCTGCCTCGTTTTTAAATGAAGGGATTTTATTTAGAAATCTCAAAATGGATCTTGCGTAACAGGATACTTGCTCATTCTGTGTGTCACAACTTTCAATTCCTATTTTTCTCTGAAAGCTCCCAGTTCATTGAAGGTATAAATCTGATTAAATTATTATTTGGAAAAGGCTATTTTAAATAATTTTAAAGTTTTTCCATCAGTAGTTTTAACATGTCCCCCCCCCCCCATAGTGGTTTGTTAGGCAGATGAAATCATTTTTCTGGAGCGTTACCATTAAAAGCAGCTATGCTTTTGAATCCTACCTTTCCAGAGCTGTGTGTCAGGAGTGTCGACACCCAGGTGACTGAGGCAGCGCTCGAGGACATGCTGGATTCGATCCTCGGTGCATGAGCTCTGATCCAGTGTCTGCATCGTCTTCTACTGAGGCATCCACAGACAAATAGAAATAAAAGCTAAATTATGCCCTTTGATGCTTTCTGGTCTCTTCAGTCGCTCAGACTTCCCACTGGTGGTGCTGGTCACACTTTGTAATCATTGTTTATCCCTTTCCAGACCAACACTTGCTGTCACAAGCAGACGGAAAGTGTCCAACCAGTGTCCACAGCAGGGTAGAAAACACAGCAGACTGGCACTTCCTACTAATGCCAGTGAGTCACAGACTGAGGGAGTGGACCGGAGATGAGCTGGTGGAAAACAGCTCAACGACTTCTACTTTTTCATTCTTAAAATCAGCTGGTGACACCACATTTCATGTGACTCACCAGCAAGTTGGAAATGACTTACAAAAGGACAACTTCCTATTTGAGCCTCATTAGTCCTAAATCAAGCAAATGTGTGACTTTAAAGTAAAAATGGTCGTACAAGAAAAAAGAATTGCTGGAATTCACTTGCGCACTGCATTGCACCTGTGGTTTGGGCGTTGACACATCTAGCTGCAATAAAAAGCGCACAGTGAAGTAGGTAGCAGCATGAGCGGATTCTCCTGAGACATGGTTTGCTGCAGTGTTTACTTAAACTCAAATTACGCCCTCTGAGATGGATGAGAAGGAATATTTCCCCTGGTACTTTTTCTAAGGAAGCTGTAACTGGAAAAATGAGCTAATCTCAGCCAATCAAAACAGGAAAAGGCCTCTCTGAGGCACACAGTGTAAATTAAAGGGGACCTCTTGTGTCATTTATATATATTGTGGATGCTCATATTAAGCATGTTTAAGGAAATAATGTGAGCAAAACGTTTCAAGGCTTCAGACTGCTCCAAACATGTGTTTTCCAGCATCTTTTTTCTTCTCTTGGCTTCATATGATGTCACTGAGAGTGGATATCCCTTATATGGTTATCTCAGACTCAACAGCCCCACCCACCTGCTGTCCAAACTTGTTTACAAGAGGCAGTCAATGAGAAGACAGTTAGCTTAAAGGAAGGGGAAGGGGAGCAACAACAGCTGGTTTTAGACAGTAGGCCCAGTATAAAATATGTAGGCACTATTTTGAATAGCGAATTATGCAAAGAGTTCAGCAATAACCAAAAATATGTAGCTGGAAATGAATATAAAGAGTCTCGTTGAAACTTAAAAAAAAAATGGAAATGCTGTCTTCAGTCAAGACATGGGTAGACATGCAGAGCGTGCACAGTATTGCAACATAGTAGTGACGCTGAACTTCTATTTTTTAAGGGGCCTGCTGCCATGGTCAGATGAACTCAGCTAACCTTTCACCAACATCACCATTCTAACTAGATGTTTCAGCCACATATCCCTTACCTTCAGCTGCCTACAGTATTTTTTATAGGTAATGATTTCAAACTTTATGTAATGTGTTTGCGTACATTGAACAAACACACAAACACAGAGACACACATCCTCTACTTGGAAATGACCGTAACAGAGGATACAGAAAAACAGGAATTAAAGTGGAACATGCAACAAGTAATGACACTGACAATGACTTCTAGTCACGCTGTGGCTTTGTAGTTGTAAGCTTAAAATCTAAGCTGCTGGGCACGAAATAACTACATCAGCACACAGCACATGACCAACAAGGATATGCTGGAAGTATTTCTTTGCAGCAGCTACCTGGCATATCCCGTAGCAGCGAGCAAGTCCATCAATTGTCCACTGAGGAAGCAGGTGTTAATCCATTGTATGCTGTCAGGCTATATTGTTCAGGCCTGCCATGTAAACATAACGTGCCACAATGCAAAAAAAATACCGGTATTTGATGGGAACTTGACACAATAGGATTGCTGCACTTTAAGCCAATCAAATGTATTTTTATGGCGTGAAAGCCCGGTTACATCAGCATCAGCTTTCAACAAAAGAAGGGGAACAGGAAATCTGCAGAGATCGATTTACAGTTTGCAGTTAGGTCTTTTATAAGCTGGGTGATTAGATGATTATTCCAAAACGAGGTATCACATATGCGCTACGGCCTAATATGAGCAGAGATGCACATGCATGTTGACGCATAAGTATTTTTAAATATACGCATAAAATAAGAGACAACCAGCAAAGCGAGATAAATCTTACCAGTGAGCACTGTAATCTGTGTCCTAGATCATCCCAGATGTACCACAACTGAGAAACGCCAACGAAGGGAAACAATACAGAGACCACATCCTCCTGTGTTGGTGCTTTTCAAAAATAGACCCTCCAACTGCACAGCTAAGAGAGCATGTGCTGCAAAACAGGAACTCGATGAGTCTTTATGCTGAAGTAGTTTACACAAGACATTGTGCTGAAGCAGTAGGAGGAGTCTTTTTTTTTAAGACAGACCTCATTTGACTGAAGTTGTTCACAACATTGTGTCATAAATGTCTAGACTATTGTGATCAAATGTTTCAACTCCCAGAGATGAGGTGATAAAAACTAGGGTTCTCAGTCCTTTACGTAGAGAAATCAATCAGTTCAAGTTTCATGTGAATTTCTGAACACAGACTCCACAGCATGCCACTGCCTCTTTCGATGGCCTATGTGAGTGTAAGCGGTGTACATACAGCAGTTAGGAAGCTGTTTTAGGTAGTAAGTGGCAGCGAGTGGCCAGTTTGAACAGTCTCTGGTAAATGAAAGGACCAGTCAGTTTTCTGATGACACAAAGAGATGTTAACTACTCTTTCTGGTAAGAAAACTAACATGCTTGTAGTTGTAGTAGGAAACATATTTATGCCATTACTGGTAAAAAACCAACCAAACAAAAAAAACAAGCTAAATGACCTGTTCACATGGTAAAATTCAATGAGTGTCAGAGGGAACTAGACATATGCATCTTCTATGTGCAGGACTGTAGTTCCCTCTAGTGCATTGTGTAAGTAGAATAAAGAGAAAATAAAGCGAGGTAGGATGTCGGTTAAGTAGATTTTGAATCCTTCTAGATGCAAAATTAGCTTTTGGTGGTTTTAGGCAAATACAGTATTAGGTGCTTTGAACAAAAAGAGGAGAGCCGCAGTTGTCTCTGATCTTTTTTTTCCTTTTTAAAAAAATAATACGAAGAAAAGAATGATATGCCTAGTTAATTACCTGCTATTAAAGTTGATATCACTGAAAATGGGTTCATATGAAAACCAAATAAGATTTTGAAATCCACAATAATCAGTTTAAAATAAGATGTTCATGTTTCATCTCATTGTAGGGTGTCTTCCTCTCTCTTGTGCTCATGTTTAATACAATTATTACCAACACAGGACAGTCTTGCCAGGGGAGGCAAATTTTGTGGGGTGGCCAGTGCCCCCCAAGCAGAGGCGGCATACAGCAGTAGAAGACCACACTGGGCGCCACTCCTAATAGCTAAGAAAAGGAAACCGAGGCTACAGTTTGCGTGCACTCACCAAAATTTGTGAATTGAAAAAACATTGCCTGGTCTGCCGTAATATTCAAATAGTACGGTCAGAATTTGGAGTCAACAACATAAAAGCATGGATCCATCCAGCCGGTGTAATGGTGGGGGTAATATTTTCTTGGCACACTTTGCGTCCCTTAGTACCAACTGAGCATCATGTAAAACCACAGCATACCTGACCATGTCCATCGTCTTAAGACCACACTGTTCATATCTTCTGTTGGCTGCTTCCAGCAGGATAAAGCACCTTATATCAGTGGTTTCTTGAACATGACAGCGGGTTCACTGGACTCAACTTTCCTCCACAGTCACCAGATCTCAATCCAATAGAGAACCGTTGGGATGTGCTTAAACAGGTGATGTATATCATGGATGAACAGTCGACAAATCTGCAGCAGCTGCATGATGCTGTCATGTCAATACAGAACAAACCCTTTGATAAATATTTCAAGCACCTTGTTGAATCTCTGCCGTTAAGAATTAAGGCAGCTCTGAAGACAACAGGTAGTCCGACGCAATATTAGCAAAGTGTAAGAAATAAAGTAGCCGCTGAGTGTAACTTATTGTTGCTTTGAGTATCAGTAGTGATGCCCAATGTGCTACATTTGCTTTTGTTTTGTGATGTGTTTCCTCTTTTACCTTACATTATCACAGCATACGTGGACACCCGAAAGAGTGAATTCTGAAACATATATATATATATATATATATACCATTGATCAGTGACCATGGCCATGAGTACCATTCACAGAGAGTTGGGGAATGGCTGAGATCACAGCATTGTAAGATGCTGACAGATGGACCCTTAGGACCCTTAGGCCCCCTCCTTGATTCAGAGATGCTCTTTCCCTCGAAAGGATGAACAGAATACACTTTTTGGCATTTCCTTGCCTGGATGATTAAGCATGCATCAAGACATTTTAAGTACTTTTTCATATTTTTACAATAGCAACACTTACTTTACTTGACTTTAAAGCTTGTTCAAATAAATTTAAAAAAAAAATGAAACCAAAAAAAACAACAATCCTAATTAAAGTTTAACAAAAATCTCTCTTTGTAAAGTCACACTGTCTTTCATAAGTAAGTAAAAATATATTTCTACAGTACCTTTCAAAATTAGCACCACAAAGCTCTTCATGACAAAATATCAGAACATAAAAACAAAAGTTAACCTATGATTAAAAGATGACTTTAAGCTGTTTATATATAATATTTCATTGTATATCTTCTTGAGACGACAGTTCAGATGATTTTTTTAATGTACAGTGTGCCTGTCAGGACGTTTACCTGACCAACAACTTCCAGTGATGCAACAAATGCTGCATCACTCTCTTGCTGGCACATTAAACAATAACGACATAAAAAGGAAGGCTGTCTCTTGCTACTTGCAGCTTATTGGGGCTGCAAGTGTGCAGCTGATTTCCTTTGCGTGAAGATAAGGATGTGGTTTAAAGACCAGCGATGAAACTGGTATCTTCTATCTATCTGGTTAGTGATGGTATCTTAGACGTGTTCTGGTTTTTTTATAAGACATACATACACTGTTGATTAAAGAGAGGTAGAGACTGGTAGCTGAAAAATTCAAATGACTGCATGACTCGTTTCGAGTTTCGTTCGCTTTTTAAACTTGTAGTTCACAGAATATGTCGGACGATGTCGCTGCTCCATCTCCGACGTCGCAGACTAAAAAAAAAAGGGAAAAAAAAGAAAAAAGCTCCGACTCCTGACTGAATGAGCGGAGCTCCTTTTTTCTATTATAACAGAGAGGGAATGGGACAGAAGGAGATAGAGGTGGGCAGAGGTGTGACTGAGTGGACAGGCAGAGGCAGAAGGAGAGTCAGAGCCAGCTGGGCATTTGCCATATCTTGGTTTTATTCTGGGTTTTTTAAAGAAGGGGGGAAGTATAACTATAGCAGTAGTTTCGGATTTTATCGGATAGGCTGTTTCTCCAAATTCTTTGGAGTTCTCCTACACTTTCAGGCTGAGCTGTATATTTGGAGGTAGTGGTCTGGGTGGAGTTTTCTTGGCCCTGTAAGAATATTTCATGCACATTTATTTCTTTTCATGCTTTCTTTCTTTCTTTCTTTTTTTTGCGTCCTAACCCACTCTCTAATTTCCTCGTGAGTGTTATTTATTGTTTAATTGCTGTCTTGATTTTTTCTTAATACCTGACTGCAGCGCTGTTAACTGATTGTCTTGTCCTCGTCGCATTTCAGCGCAAAACCCCCCCTACGACGCACGGATTACAATGCAAAGGATTTTGGAGGTTTGGGTCACCTTGGTGACAGTTTCTGCGCTTACCAAATGTGTCTTTGGGGGATACGGGTTCAGCATGTTTGCTGCACAGTCTTCCCCTCCGGACCCGTGCTATGACGAGAACGGGAATCCTCGGAGATGCATCCCCGACTTCGTCAACTCTGCTTTTGGGAAGGACGTGCGCGTGTCCAGCACCTGCGGCACTCCGGCCGCCCGTTACTGTGTGGTGACCGAGAAAGGAGAGGAGAGGAGTAGGGACTGTCACACGTGCGACTCCGGAGATCCCAAAAAGTCCCATCCACCTGCCTATCTGACAGACCTCAACAACCCTCACAACCTCACCTGCTGGCAGTCTGAAAACTACGTGCAGTATCCGCAGAACGTCACCCTCACCTTGTCCTTGGGTAAAAAGTTTGAGGTCACCTATGTGAGCCTGCAGTTCTGCTCGCCCAGACCCGAGTCCATGGCGATCTACAAGTCCATGGACTATGGAAAATCGTGGGTGCCTTTTCAGTTTTATTCCACTCAGTGCAAGAAGATGTACAACCGGCAGAACAGGGCAACAATTACCAAGCAGAACGAGCAAGAGGCGATCTGCACGGACTCCCACACAGACATGCACCCGCTGACAGGTGGGCTCATAGCCTTCAGCACGCTGGACGGCAGACCGTCGGCACACGACTTCGACAACTCCCCGGTGCTTCAGGACTGGGTGACGGCCACGGACATCAAGGTGATCTTCAGCCGGCTTCACACGTTCGGAGACGAGAACGAGGACGACTCCGAGCTGGCCCGCGATTCCTACTTTTACGCAGTGTCGGACCTGCAGGTCGGAGGACGGTGCAAGTGCAACGGGCACGCTTCGAAGTGCGTCAAAGACAGAGAGGGGAATCTGGTTTGCGAGTGCAAACACAACACGGCGGGACCGGAGTGCGACAGGTGCAAACCTTTCCACTACGACCGACCCTGGCAGCGAGCCACGGCTAGAGAAGCCAACGAGTGTGTCGGTAAGGGATCCCCTGTTTTTCCCCTTCACTGTGGAAATATTTAAGCATTTATCAGTGCCAAAATAATTGTTATGAGTGTTGTTATCAGTGTTTTCTGCTGTAACACACACAATTAATTCTAGCTAGGTGATTATTCGTTTGCCTTTACTTTTGTTTTTCTCACTTAGAATAAAACCCAAATAGAGCTCCCCTCATAACTAGTCTCTTCTATTTAAAATATCATTTTGCGCCTAAGTCTAAAAATGCGTACTTTACGCACAGGATCAGATGGTAAATAGTGCTCGTTAAATTAGAAATAATTAATTTTCCTTTGGCTAAATATATTTTATTGGAGGCAAAGAGGGGGAAAAGGCCTCTGTGTCAAAAGCAAGCTGAAATCTCAGCACTTGCGCAGTGAAAACCACTCAAACTAAAACGCCTGTATCTTAAAAATACTTTCTTGAAAATTAAGACAACTTATTGGTGAATTATTATGATTTATATAGGTATTTATTATACTTTTTATATTTCCCAAACCAAATAAACTGTTGTTGAAGCGACCACAGGAAAAAAAACTGTTATGACTAACTGTTATTTCAGCAAATTGAAGATTTCGCCAATTTAGTTTTAAAGAAAAATAACAAATTAGATTAAAACAAACATCAATAATTTCTAGGAGACAGGGGCGCAACCGTGAAATAAAGAAAAAAAGAAAGAAAGAAAATTTCAGTTTTTGCTTCCCAACTTTCATATCCTCCATATCAGTTCTGTAAAAACGCACTTTGTCAACCTTTGATCTTTATCAACATCCAGAATAAATCCTTGAATAGCAAAGAAAAGGCAGGAAATCGTTTCAGCAAACAAAGTGCGCCTGCCCAAATGCGTGACTGCGTTTTGCCCCGTGTGTTTCCGACTGTAGTAGCAGCTCTAATAGGAAAGGAAACATTGCAGCTGCACAGATACACTGCAGGGGCGTGTTGTGTTTCCATAAGCAGGTGCTATTACAGATTGGACGGGCGATTAGGGCGGTTTTATTGACATTTTTGGCACGTAGAGTATAAACTGCCACTTTAGAGGCAGTAAACTATTCAGAGAGGAGGACAAAGCGCTGGGTAATCTGAAGCCAGATCTCCCCCTTTTTTTTAATTGTAGGGAGAGTGTATTTGCTGCGATGCTGATTATTTCTGAACAGAGAGCAGGAAAGTTTATATCAACAGCTTAAAGCGAAGCAAACCTGGAAATGTAACAAAGTCCGCGACACTGCCATGGTTTGCTCAACCAAACGGAACAAGTGAACAAGTTGTTCCCCTTGGCCTCCGCCTTTCGCCCCTGCAAAAGCCAGCATGTGAGTGTATTTTACTAAAACAAAGGCTTGTCACTTGTGGCATCCATCTCGCTGTCAAGGGGAGGGAGGGAGGGCCCCCCTTTTACACCACCACCACTCGCATTTTGTGCGAGTGGTGTCATCAGATAAAAAAGAAAAAAAAAATAAACAAAAAAAGCCAGACTGAGCATGTCTCCCAAAGAGGAAATAATAAGGGTGTCCTGACACCTTTAGCATGAAAGAAGAGGAGCCAGGGGGAGGGGTTGTTTCCACTGAGCGCTCGGGTCCATATGGTCTGTCGGTGGGCATGCAGAGTTGTGGCGCTAATGATGTGTCTGGATTTCTCCTCCACGCTGGAGGACATCGCGATGCTGAGGGGAGAGAGCGAGCGAGCGAGAGAGAGCGGTTATGGGAGAGTTGGTTTCACTTATTGTTCAGGACAAAGTCAACTTCCCATGACTTCGCATGCAGGGTCGCCATCATTTTTGTCAAAAAAAGAAAGAAAAAAGAAAGAAAGACACGCATTTATGTTGGCAGCAGCATTCCTATCAGCTGGAGGTGAGCGACTGACAAATTTGCCCATAAAACAAGAGGGGCACGGGTCCCCCCCTCTCTCTTTTCCCCTCTCACTCTCACCCCGTGGAATGCGTTTGGCCACCCAGCGTTTCTTCATAACTTCCATATGAAGGGAACGTCAACATTTGCAAAGAGACAGAGAACGACTGCAAGGACGTGCAAGAAACCCCCCCCAGGAGATTCAAAATTATAGTAAAGAGACTGAAAAAAGATTACAATGAGACTCGAATTGTCTCTCTATAGTCACGAGTTTGTTTTTGGTTTTCTTGCACATATTTTATATTAGAAATTAAAAAAAATTGCATCATTTATTTCGGTATTGCATTTCTCGCGTAGTCTTGTTTTTAATCATATATCATCTTATTATAAATGGGAAAGTATCCGCTTCTTTTAAATCTCAGTGCGGCCCGTAGCTACACGGAGTCATTTCGGTGCTTTTACTATGCGTGACCTTTCAAAACTCTTTGAAACTTTCACGCAATCAAACAGAAAAGGTAAGCAAGTAAAAGAGACGGCCGTGAAAACAAAACCACGCAGACGCTGCTCTCAAAACTGTGTCGTGGAAAGTAAAATAAATGTGATTTCCAGTCTGACAAAAGCTTTGCAAAACTTTTAGATCAGCATTTTATTTATTTATTTTTAAAGTGTGTTACACATTAAAAACTGCAGCATCTATAGTTTTTCTCCAAAACAAATTGCAAGCTCTCTCTGTTTTTTGATTGCATAACAGAAATTAAAGGAGCTACACACGCACACACGCACGCACACGCACACACACACTCTCCGAGTAAAGCCTGCGAGCAGGCAAAGAGCTCGGTGCTTGTTTAATTACTCAGTGCGTGATGATATTTGACGGTGAGCCATAAAGGAATGCATAATGTTGGGAAACGCGCACATATGGTGACACATCAGGCTCTCCTGTCCCAGGCAGCTGCTTCATATTCTCTCCGTGTTCCGCGTATATGGCGCTCTGACCCCTGACAGTCAGGCCCCCTGCTCCTCTCCGGCCTGAGTGACTGATGGGCTGTGAAGGTGGGGGTAGGGGAGGGGGGTGGTGTACTGTGGGAAACTTTGGCTTGCCAAGTGGGTTTTGAGACGAGATGAAAATGGTCCCCTCACTCACTCATACGTGTAATTTTGCGCTTGTTCGATTTCTGCTTTTGTTTTTGCTGTCACCCTGCCGTGCGATGCTCTGTTTTTCTTTTTTTCCCTTTTTAAAAAACAAACAAAACCAAAACCCTCCGGTCAGCTGGAGGTGCAGCCAGTCTCACACAATTTTGAGGTGCATTTTCGTGTAGCTGCTCTTATGTTTATGGTTTATGTGGCTCTAGGTGTAAGAAAAAAAGTGTTTGTAGTAGAGATTTCATCGAGCCACCCTGTCGTGTAGAAAACAGCGTTAGGCATTCATTAAACCTACACAGATATCTTTGTGAGTAAGAGCCAACCTATTTGCCACCCACAAGGCAGCTGAATTAGGATGTGATTGTATCAGTTGCCTGCTGGCTAGCTCTGCCAGTACACTCTGTAATAAAGAATCTAAATGCACGTTCACGTATCTTTAAAGAGCCGCCGGGTTTGATGGTAAATATGACAGAAGAATTCAAATCAATGCTACAGCTGCCTTTGAAGTGGCTTCTTCTGGTCGCATGTATCCCAACAGTCCTCTTAAAGACACTCAAGTACTGCCAACAGCAGCACTCGTCTTTAAAATGTCTTCATCTGAATTTTAAAATCCGTTAAAAATGGATGTTAATGTGCACTTACTGCCCGCGTAAAAGCGGATATTGTCGCACAATATTTTCATCTGGAAGAAGTGTCCGAGTTTAAGGCCATTTGCATTTGTACAGCCGGGCTGTGCACTTGGATTCAATTGAATCAGACTTTCAAATCAGTCGGGTTATGAGTACCTTGCATGGCAGCAGTTCAGAGAGAAAGAGAGAGAGGAGACACTGCTGGAGACAGGAGGGAACCAGAGCCCGGCGATACAAGGACACCGCATTTACCATTGAGCCACTCCACATCTAAAGCCCTGCTTTCATGTTCAGTTTACCGCTGAGCCATGATGATTTCAAGTATGGCTCAGTGGCACCACTGACACTGTTTCTGCTGACGGTGACTGTGCCACCCGCCCCCCGCCCCTGGGATGCCAGGTTAGGCCGGGCCAGGCCTGCTCACCATCTGGGTCTCATTTCAGCTCCATAGCAGCGGCCCATGTGACGGGAGAGAAGAATTTCTGCAAAGCAATGATGTCATAGGTTTCCTTGTAATAGAAGCTGCATTCGGGTCCCTTCGCTTTCCCTCTCGTCCCCCCCCCCCCCCCCCCCTTGGCCCCCCCCC
>VVHJ01036953.1:38557-57505 GCA_015107715.1 Tylochromis polylepis | reverse complement strand
GTCTGTCATGTTGAGCTCTGGCTGACCTTGGCCCGCTGGACCCACCTTCTTAGCGACCTTGTAGAGTTCTCCCGCCAACAGGGTGAGTAGGCTTCTCCTAATGTCCCACACTAGGCTCTTCCTCCCGCCCTCGGCCATGGATGCAACTCCTTGCTGTCTCTCTCGATGGGCCACTTAGCGCGACGATGGATCAGTCTCGGCTCCAACTCCCAGCTCGCTCAGCCCGCATCAGCTCCCGTCCTGGTCCCAGATGTCATTTATGAATCAGCCCCAACCGCAAGGTGGCGCCAATCCCGGACGAGCCCCCAAGATTTGTTATGGGTCCCAAGGATGAAGACCACAGTGACAAATATGTTACCTGTAAAAGCAGGTGAAGAGTGGAGTAAGGAAGACACGATGCGTCTCTGTTTTCCTCCAGAACGTGTCTGAGGAAGCAGCGGAAGATGGGCTCCACTTACTGCACCCCGAAACCCTGGAGCAACCACCAACATTCCACCCTCACTGCTTTCTAACATCAAATGACTCCCTTTTATATGGATTTCTGTTCTTTTAAAGAAACTGAAAATAAATAATTATAGTAATGAAAAATGTCCCATAACACAAGTGTTTTACACAAAATAATATTAATGTGGCCATTCCCTCTCAGGGGTGTCACACCAACATGAAAATAAATGTAAAAACATTTAAAGATACATTTACATTTTGATACATATCAGCTACCTAGCTTAATCGTTTCTGGCATAGAAGGAGCCTGAAATGTACTTCATACATTCCTTGGTCATTCACGACTTCTTGGCTTTAAATCTGTTATCTCCCCCTGCTGGTAATGGAACTTAAGCATGCAGTGGACCAGTGTGTCTATTACACCTTAAGGCGCTTTAAATTGTAAGGTCAAGACGCTAAAATGACACAGAGAAAACCCCAATAATCAGGCAACCCGCTATAAGCAAGTGAAAACCTATTTTAAGACAGATTGGATCGACTAATAGCATCTCTCCATGATCAGTATAAACGAGATAAAAAAGTTCCTACTTGGGAACCTGCTTCTCCACTGGCCTCTGGCTGGTGTTGCCAACTTGTCCTCATCATGCTTAAATACCAATATTTCTACTCAAAATGCTTTTTAGTACAAGTCTCATTCACCCATTCACACACGCATTCACACAGCCTGTTATTCTTGTAACTATCACACTCCGATGGATGCACCCATTGTAGCTCCAGAGCCACAGTCACCCCATAAATGTGGAAGAATGTGGTGGCTTAAGCAACCAGCACAGTTTGAAGTAAAAAAGTAAACCAACAGCAACATCCAACATCTGTAAAGACATAAACTTCTGCAAATTAACACATTTGGTTGCTTTACTATCAATTGCATGAATGTGGGAATGAAAGAGAAATTCAGTCAGCTGCTTTAGGCACAACATTAGGGGAGGAGTCAGAGAGAAACTCAGAGTTTTTTTTAAAGAAAACCTGCCAGCAAACAGAGTCTGTGAATAGCCCAGGGATTAAGGAATCCTCTTCTCAGGGTTAGCAAACTCTGTTTTCTGGAACAGGCCTGTGCTTCATCACATTAGGCACAGCCAAAGCCACAGTGCTGGCCTGAGATGGCCATATGAAGAAATCCATGCCAAGCTGACAACAGCTCAACACAAGAAGAAAACTTGGAAAACAAGCTTTTCAAGCAGATTGAAACCTGAGCCTTTGGCTTACAGACATAAATAATCTCTTTGAGCTGTAAATATTGTACATCTGTATCCAAAAATGTACAAATGTTCCTAAGGAAATAAACATCTACATTTCTGACCTGCTGAAGGATTATCTGAATACGTTTATGAGGCTGTTTACAAGGTTAACAAGTATCTAATAAATTCTGAAGTGCAAACTTAATGAATCTCCTTTTTACAGTGTACACACAATCACACACACAAATACACACACAGTGTTATATTCACTGGTGTCATGCCAGCTGTCTGAGCTGCATGTATTGATCTGCGGGACGATGCCAGGGAACGGCACCTGCAGCAGCAGCAAACATCCATTATAGTTTCCATCTCTTTGTCAGCCTCCCCTCTCATCCGCTTTGTCCTAGGTTGCCATTTGTACTCTATTAACACCCACCACGGCTCAGAGCTGAGGATAGTAGCAGCCATCAGGAACAAACTCCTCCTCATCACCAGGAAACATCCGCGTTTCAGCGCCATCGCCACAGGAGCGGATTCTCCAGTGGAGGAGTTTCAGTACATACGGGTAAATCAAAGTCCACATGAACAAAGAGAAGGGGGAAAAAACAGTATATGAATCAAGCATGTACATTGTATTCAATACTCAAATGCTACTGGGGGCTAAACAACAATGCTAAGAGTCTAATTATTTATCAAACAGAAGAGGGTGAAAGAAGAATGAAGACAGGAGTGTAAAAGTAAAGCGTACTAATGTTAACCACGTGTACCATGCTCCCATTAGGAGATCTGTCTGTGCGACCCGCCGGTGGTGATGTCGCTGGTGGACGGTCCAACCGGGGAAAATGATAATATGATTTGTGTGGCCTACAAACATCAATTTGACCTGATCAATGAGAGCACTGGAGACGCCTACCGGCTTCATCACGCAGAGGCCAACAGGGTGAGGCACACACACACACACACACACACACACACGCAAACACAAACACAGCCACACGTTTCTGGTCTCTCTCTCTCACTAATTAAAGATGGAATTTACCTGAAGTCTGTGAAGAGTAAATTAGCTCACAGTCTGCAGTTCTTGACTTTCAAGTTGCTTATTAAAACACCATCATTATATAATTACATGTATACGCAGCTCTTGTAAAATGTTATATATGCTCTATATATGTTTTAAGGTTTAATGAGATACTCTTGCACTTTAAGAAGAGACTGATGCCAGAACTAATTGGTTATCAGAATCAGAATACTTTAATATTATTGCATAATAATATTAATTTATTTTTAATCCAAAGTTAAAAAATAAAATGTACAACAATATATTTCAAGTGAAAATAGTCCAGTCATAAGGAAGAGTTGGAAAGTTTGATGGCCACAAGTAGGGATGATTTCCTGTGGCGTTCTGTGGTGCATCATGTTGGAATTAGTCTTTTGCTGAATGTGCTTCTGTGGCTATTCAGCATTAGATATACAAGCTGTCTAATACGGACAGTAACATGTAACAAAAGTAAGTAGTAACTAACTCATAAAACCTCATGATCATAAGCTGTTCTGGCTTGGTCACTGGTGTTCTGGTTGCTCTCATGTTTATAAGCAGTTCCTTAGTCTTTGCCACGTTAAACTGCAGATGGTTCTGCTCGCACTACACAATAAAGTTGTCTACCACAGCCCTGTATTCGTCCTCCCACTACTGCAGAGTAATCAGAAAACTTCTGAAGGTGGCAGGTCTTTCTGCAGTAGCTGAACTGCGTGGTGTACAGGGTGAAGAGATGGAGAGATGATGATCCCCTGCAGGGCTCCTGTGTTGTTGACCATACTGTCTGACACACATTGCTGTAGGTGCACACTAGAGAGGCAGCCACCTGCATCACTGTGAGTTTATCACCTACTAGAGCCACTCTGATGGTGTTGAAGAAGTCAAAAAACATGACTCTCACAGTGTTCACTGGCTTATCCAGTTGGGTGCAGACATGCCCACAGGTCTGAGCCTGTAGGTGAACTGGATGGGGTCTATCAGTGGGCTAACCATAAGAAAGAGATCCAGGAAAGAAAGAGGTCCAGGTTGAGTCTCTCCAGGGTCTTCGTGATGTGTGATATGAGTGCCACAACTCTGTAGTCCTTAGGGCCACTGAGACATAATGTCTTCCGCACAGGTACAAGGCCTGACCTTTTTCACAGCATGGGGATCCTTTTTCCATATTCAGGCTCATCCTCAAAGAAAAGGCCTGAATCTCCTGTTGGGTTTTCAAAGCTGTTGGGCACAGAACCAGGACCCCAAGGCTCATGTTGTCACGGCCCGCAGACATTGCCTGAGTGATCTTATCAGCTGTCTCCTAATTTGGTCAACAGTGAAGGTGGCTGGAGTGGAGGGAGTGGTGGTGTCCTGATCTAGATTGTGGAGAGTGCAATGTATCTGGGAACCTGGGGAGTAGGTGTGAAATAGGCTTTAAACAGTAGGCTTAAATCTGAAATTCTGAGTTCCCAGTGGGAATTTTTTTGTGGAACATACATGTATTTGTGACTAACTGAATAAACCATAAACAGAGCACTGATCAGGCTCTATCCATGAATGCTCTGCAGTGCTATTTGTAAGCACAAAAAACAATATTTGTTTTGTTTTGTAAGTGACATGAATGGCTGTACCTAGCTCCTCACTTTTTTTCACGAATGCACTATCTTGGGAGTGACATCACTCCTGAGTTCCAATGCGTTCCGACATGTTCCAATGCAATACAAGGACTGTGATTGTAGGCTTCAACTCCCCGGCTGCTGGTTGTCCTGAAACTAGTGATAGTCTTCATGCCACTCCAGACCTCGTATTGTTCCACTGGAGTTTTCACTCAAGCTTCCTCCTGTAATTGCCCTTAGCATCCTTGATTGATGTATTCAGTTCACTTTGAACGGTTCCCACCTCCTCCCTATTGCCAGCTCTAAAGACCCTCTTCTTCCTGTTAAGGAAATGATAAATGGTTTTGGTGAGAGAGATTTACAATTACAAATTTGATTTGTAGCTTCAAATGTATTTCATTAAACAGGTTTTTTGAGTTGCATGCAGGAGCAAGGCGTGTCACGTCATCTGCTAAATGTTACATTCACCAGTTACACTTTGGGAATTAGGTTAACTTAGGACACAGATTGTAAATCAAAGCACAAAATTAATTGCAACATGTTACTACATTTAGCTTCAAACTTTAGCAAAAAAGTAAAGTTTAAATCTATAATACAAAATAAAATATTATATATCATACAATGTTTTCATCCTCCATCCATACATTCTCTTCTGCTTATCCGGTTCAGGGTGGCAGGGGGCCTGGGGCCTATCCAACCTGTCATGAAACAAGAGGCAAGGCCCTGGACAGGTCCCAGGACCAGTCTATGAAAAATCTAATACAGAGAGACAGAAAATCAATCAAAACTCACATTCACACCTATAGCCAATTTACATTCACCAATCAACCTAACAAGCCAGAGGGCCTGGAGAGAAGTACGGAGGAATGGGGAGAACATGCAAAACCAGCAGCTGGTGAATTCAAATCCACTATTAATAGTTAAATATGAAATTTAAATCTAAATGTTAAATACAAATATTAAATCTAAATTTAAAATTTTTGAAACTGTTACATTTAAATGGTAAACCTAAATGTCATTATTAAAAGTAAATAACTATCTGTTATACAAATTTACACTGCTGATCAGAGAAGCACCAAAAGAAATCTTTATGAAAACTTTGTGCCAAACAAATGCTATCTGTATTCACAAGTCCAGGACTAACCTTAGCTAGTTTTTCACCAGTGCTGGGCTAATGTTTGTCAGATTTGCTACTATTGCTTCAAGCTATCCACTGGACAAACTGTGGGGGCTGTGAGGTTTATCTGCTGAATGCTGCAAAGTTTGAACTGCTCCTAAAATGTCCCTTCCAAAGTATTCACCTAAATTTCTGGGCATGCTGGAAGACAACAGGTTTAAAAGATCATAATGCTGCTGGTTTTGCATGTTCTCCCCGCTCCTATTCATTAAACAGGTTTTTTGAGTTGCATGCAGGAGCAAGGCGTGTCACGTCATGTATTATGATTATCTGCTAAATGTTACATTCACCAGTTACACTTTGGGAATTAGGTTAATATTTTTAATATTTAGCTTTTATATTTAAAACACATGTTTAATTTTTAAATGTTACATTCAAATTTGATTTTGACAATTCAATTTTTAGATTTACATTTAAAAATGTAAATATTGCTGTAGATCTAGTAAGAAATGACATGCAAAAATGCTACATCATATTTGAAAAAAAAAATGTTTCAAGCTAAATGTGGCAAAATGTTTGAACTATTTTAATTATGCTTTAATTTGCAGGTGAGAACCAAAAGTGTACATGAGTTGTTAGAGCTTTTTTGTTGGAAAAAAAAGCTGTTTCAGACAAAAATTACGATCTGATGGATGTGAGAATGGTTCACAATGATACATTAATGGACAACGCATTTCTTAGTAAAACACTGAACTGAAACTAACCGTAAAAGAATAATCAAAGCCAGCAAAATAAAATAAAATCCATTACAAGTAAAGTGATTTAGTGATTCCTTCACCTGATTTGTTATATCCATATCATACCTAACAGCATCTATCACCCAAAGAAGATTCAAAGGTAGTACTTTTGATTCATTCATGTAAACACGTCATAGTGATGAAGGTCTATATTAGATCTATAGTAGATATAAAAGAAAAAGTTAATTTGGCCTATATGTATGTACATATAATATTGCATTTTATGCATTCACCTATGGCAGTGACTGATTGTGTTTGTATGTAAAATCTGATGGATATATATCTGATGTAATAAGTGTTACTACTGTCCTGGTTAAATAAATGCCTATCAACTATCAACGCTCAGCTCTTTTTATGACCTTGTTTTAATTTAAAGTTTAAAGGGATATTTCTGGTAGAAAAAGAATAAAGTGACATTATTGTGTTGCTACACTTCAGTAAACGAGCGTGCTTCTATTGTAGCTTCATTACTTGCCGATATAAAAGACTTAAGGGAGAAAGTGAGTTTTTAGGAAGCCAGGAGATCTTTATCAGATGATTGCGAGTCACATTTTAAACTCAATGTGACCTGGCTGGATTGGAGCTGAGAAAAAAAATTTTTTACCATTAAAACGGAGCTCGCCTCATTTCATTAATTTACATATTCTCCATCAAATCGAAGAGATATTTGTGGAGTAACAATGCCCCACAGACATCATTTCAGAACTTTGGCTGCTTTTTTGGCTGCAATCCACATATTTCTGATTTACAATGATTCATCTCAAATAAATGAATCTTTGACAAAGTGTGTCTCAGTGGGGCGAGGAGAAAATAGAAGTTGAGGGAAAGATAAGGAGGAGGGAGAAAGTATCAGGAGAAACGGTACATTTTGTCTCAGCTCCTTCATTCTGACGACTAAGAAGGCCATGACTTCACCGCATACCTTTATAGTTACTGAACCGACGCCTCCTTAGACTGCCCACTCAATGACGTATAAACCGGAGGACCAGTTGTCAGATCAAGTATTCTGTTCATGTTTATCCTCACATTGTTAAAGGGATTTGTGAGGGAGTGTGATGGTTTAATCCTTCTTGAGCTGTGCTTTTTGTAAAATCCAGTGAATTGAAACATTTTGCTGTTGTCAGGGGGGCCTGGAAATTCGTCTCAAAATGCAAAGTAGTGACAATAAACAAGTAAGAAAGGTCGTAGCTTAGCAGGTATCCTCTAAAATAGTATGGAATATATGAGCAGGTATGTGAGTGATCAGCACTTTATAAAAGCTCATTGAGTTTCTGTCCTTCTCATCTCAGATTGGCTCGTGTACAGAAGGGTAACCGGAGAGATCTTGCTTGCCCAAAGCGTTGGCTTGTGAATAGTAATAGAGGCATCGTCAAGGACTATCTGATGTCTACATATGAAGCTCATGTTACACAGCACTTTAAGAATACTGCATGTCATCTGTCGGGTGGGGTGGGGGCTGTCTGTGGCTCTATCTGAAGCCTGTTTCATTATTCTCAAGCGCTGCTGCCAGACTTTTCTGGCGTGGAGACTCGTCTCATTTCATACAGAGAATAGAAAATGACAAGATGGAGTGCAAAGAGGCGGAACGGCACACTTGACAACTGGGGGCAGAGATTGTAACAGGAGAAATGTGAATGTAAGTATTTCCACGTGCACTGAAGCTGCTGAGAGAAAAGGCTTCACTTGAAGTCTTGAATATTATGCACATGTATGAAATGTTAACAAGGTGTGGATCACTGAAACGGACAAAGTGCAGGAAAAAGTCCAATTTATAGCCGAATGCTGCTGTAAAAACTGTAATATTTCAAAATGGTGTGTAAAAGTAACATGAAAATTATATTTTTTCATGGACAGTTCCTTGGAAGCACCTATACTTTAATATCAGCATTAATCTAGATGATAGTACTCATGCAGCCCTCGTAGTGATGCGTATGGGGGAAAATATTCCTGAATACACTTGGGAAACTATTGGATGTCCAAACATTAGTTTTGTTGGACAAGGTTAATTTGTTCTTTGTAAAAACGCAAAATGTTCAGTTTCATGTTCAGACACCAGTTTGGTCAAAATTATACAATAATTTTTAAATTAGGTAAAAATAACCTTACAGAACGTATTCAATTGGGTCACAAAAATAAATTATATTTGTTGTGGATATGCATTACTATGTAATTTAACTATAACAATCCCATGCTTTGTTTAGGTGTGGCCATAAGTAACTAGACTGGCACTTATTTCCTCTACGTGAGGGAATAAAATAATAACTTTTAACATAACTTGGTTGAAATCCAATTATCACTGAAGTGCATTTGATGTAAGACAGCCATTAAACGTAAATAAAATGGTCAGGCTGTATGTTGATTGATTCTGTTAATGTTGTGTATATTGTGTATAAAATGCAACATTTCCTTTATTTTATTTTATTCAAATTTAAAGCCATCAAGCATTTCAGGAGCAGAAACCTTCATGTCTTTATTAGGCTTTTACTGTGAAATGCATGCAGTGTGATTCAAAATAATTTGTACATGTAGTAAGTTACATAGGATTGTATGTGGTATTAAATGTTGGCAACTGGTTATTAATTTATGTAATAACAAAGAGAGAATGTCAGAAGAAAAGAGACAGACATAGGGAGAGAGGAGGACCATCCTACATGTAAAAAGAAGAGGGCAACAACACATCCAGGTAGCACAGTCAGATGTGAGGAGTATGTAGATGCTGATGAGTAAAGTCAGTATAACATTAGATCAGGTGGTCAGACCTGACTGGTGTATGTAAACTTCCCTTTGTACTAGCTATTATGAAGTTATCATTTTTGTGGCCAAGAAAAAAGAGGGGCACAAGGAGGGACACCTTAGTAGTCCTGAGTCATGTCAAGTAATGTGCTAAAGTTTTAGTCATCCGTGTTTAAATTTACATCATTTCATTTTAATGACACACATAGAAGTTATGTTAGCTCATGCTAATGCTAAACTTGCTAACTTACATTTGGATGACTCAACTGCCTATGAAGTTACTGTAGCTAACATCATTCAATAGTCCTTTTTTCTGTCTTCAAAACAGTCCAACACAACATATCAAGTTTAGGAATTCTTGCAGATATGCCGTATAATGTAATTACAAAAGTCACCAAATGATCTAAAACACAAATCTAGTAATTTTAATGCATCATTATGCCTTTTATGCATGTTATACCTTTAATATAGCCTTTCTGCTGTATTTGCGTTAGTTAAAAGAGTTGCAGTAGCATACAAAATATTTGCAGCAGCGATTTTAGATGGTAACAATGGTCAGCAACTACTTTAAACAAATTTAACTCCAAAGACGCAATCAATTTTAAACTTACTAAATACTAAAACAGTATCACACACTGCACACAGTTTAATACAAGTGATAATCCAGTAGTCATACTACATCTCCTCTGTGATGTTTTGCCATTGATCCTGTGTAAGACTTGCCTTGGGCGGCAAGAAATATCATGTAAGATCAGCTTTCACATTATTGTAAACAAGAAGAGCATGTGTTTTTCAACCAAGTGTGCATAAAACTAGCAGAGAAGTGCAAGTTAATCCGATGTGGCTGCCATGTGTAAAGAGCCGTGAAAAAGAAGATAGTTTTAGGCAGCATAAATTCTTGTTTCTTCTCTAAATGCTGTAGCTGGAGGAGTTGACACAGCATCCACTTTAGCACCTCTTGTACCAGCAGATTAATGGCAGGAACACAGTTTTCATATTCTGTGTGGACCTTGTTATACTGATTCTTCAAGGCCTGCTGAGCACTCTAATTTGGATACGGAAAAAACCTACATGTTTTTAAATGGGGGTTTTGCACCACATGACCTTGCAAAAGCAGCGCTGGATGGCGTGATCAAGCTTCTTCTGGCTGTCTCTGCTCCCATTGCCTTGCTACTGTGCTGCTGAGGTCATTATTCACTGTGACACCCTCCGCTGATCTACATCATATTACAAAGCATTTAATATTGTTCCATGTTGAACGTGTGGCCTCGCAAAACAAGCACCAAGAGGACTACCAGGCCAAATTAAATACATCATCACAATTGTTTCAGTGCTTCTTCCCTCAGCAAATCCTTCTCGTGTCTTGCAAAACTTTTTAAATTTTTGCTTTGCAACTTTGGTTTGACATTCTGGTTGATTAGCAATTGATCACCTTATCTGAGAAAATGCACACACTATGCAATCAAAACCTTTTTACATTTTACCTCCTGAGGTGTTATGTGTTCAGCCCAGCATAACAAACAATTCTGAGCTTGCATTTGTTTTCCACTCCCGTTGTCTTCCGTCTGCAAAATTGGAAACTGCACAAAGACAAGAAGCAAAAAGATGACTTTCCATCCAACGAGCCCCTGTTTCTCCTGCTCTTCTTTAAATCCGATTCATTTCTTGCTCTGAGATGGTACATACTGTACCTCAGATTACATAAGAACCACTTTACCATACAGCACAAGTGTGTCTCAGAAAGGTTGTGCTGTATTTGTACATCAGGGAAACATTTGCTTTAGATTTTGAATGTGTTTCATTTAAATCTTTATTTTTCTGCCTAATTGCGTTTGTGTACATGGCTGGAGTTTGTCCATGTAGAAATCACATGTCCTGGCTTAAAAGCTGATTGCATGCTGTGATTGAAAGCACTGTAATGGAGCTTGTAGAGATTATTGTTTCCAGCTGCTGCTTAAAAAGGTAATATTGGACTTTTGACCTTTTTTCAGTCTCTGCCAGGAAATCCTGAGAGTAATCTGAGAAAAAGAAAAAAAGCATGAACTTCTACAATTGTGTTCAGATTACATGATAAGATCTAAAGTTCCAGACCGCTTACTTTGTAATGAGATTTGAGCCTCGTTGTCAAATAATAACAAAAAAACTAACAGGAACGCACTTGGAGTGCTCCACAGGAGTGAAAGTCACCAGATGGCAGAAAAGGTAAATAATTCCACACTGAACCAGAGATCTGATGTCAAGATCAGATTTTAATTTTTATACTCACAAAATTTCTCTTTCAAAGCTCAAACTAAATTTTACATTCTTCATTTTAATTCCACCTATAAATTTAATATGTCAAACATCACAGTACAAAAAGAAAAAAAAAAAGCTGGCATGCATTTCTGTAAATTGTTGTAATGCATTTGTAAAACACACATTATTTGCCAAGACTGTTCTCATACAGCTTCACCTAATGCTTTTGACAGCAGCTCAGAGCTGTGAGGGCCTGATTGTGAGTCAGTGTAAACATGCTGTTTGTATAAGTGAACTGTAGAGCAACAGGTTTCCATGAGCTCAGGGCTAAAGGTGTAAGGGTGTTACCTGGTCCAGATCAGGTTTCCAGACTACCAATCGGGTGGTAACACTTCCTGCAGCAATTTAAATCCCCTTTTTTCCCTTTGTTATCTCAGTGGGTGAGAATCAAAGAGTAATTCACGGCAGCTAAAGAAGAAAGACTTGTCAGTATTAGTCTAAGTATATTTTCATTATTATTAATCTTCAGTAATGTGTCAATCCAACAAATTAGCACTCTTGTACAACGTTTCTCCCTGTTAGTTCTTTCCTCACTGCAGCTTCTGTTCATTTGATAAGCACCACCTTGAGGACAGACAAAACGGTCCCTCGTGAGGTCATCATGAGAATCATTTTACAATCCCTTCATTTTGTTTTAAATAAAAACATAAACATCAATATATCTCAATATGTTGTCCCATCGTCACTTGATCATTAATAACTCTTCTTGAATCCACCATTCTGACACCTGATCTGAAAGGTTTGTGATTTTTTTTTAAAAACTCTTACTTTCCTTTTTAATAACAGGGAAATTGTGATAATAGATTATTTAAATGTAACATGATTTTCAGACCTTGCTCTGACTGATGTTATTTGTAATATGAAGGATGGAAGGTTTAAGGCAGACCTGTTATGCCCTTTCCCCGTTTTCTGTTTTGGACTGCTGGAGACGCTTAGTTCCCAACAGTTTTTTTTTTTCTCAACTCATTGCTCTGACTCATGGTGCACCCACATTCTGCTGAAACCTTCTGTTTGAGAGGGACAGGAACTCAGAAGACAGTCAGCTTAAAGGGAGAGGAGGTAAAATGGCTTATTTCAGACAGTTGGTGAACTGAGGGGTACAAGATAAACAAGGGTGTATTTTGAATGAGTGAATCATGCAAAGCTACTCTTCTAGAGACCTACAATAAAAATATGGAACTTTAAATTAGTATAACAGGCCCACTTCAAGCCCTTTTAAGCACATCTGGCCCGTACCACTTCATTCAAGAAACAAATTAGTGTGAAAACACTCCAGCATGTCACTTTCAAGCACTTGGTTGAGGCCATACATAAATCAGCTTCTAGTGTTTTTTTAAGCGTTGCAAAGGCTGGCTTTGAGTTACTGACATTGCTAGAATCAGGCAGCTTTCAAGTCTGAGTTCACAGAAAACATATTGATGGAAAAACACGGGGCTCCTTTTGAGACTGGCCCATTGATCAGCCATGTTATTGAGCGCTGAGAAAGCAACACACGAATCAGCCACGTGCGCCTGATAGATTGTTAGGCGCACAGGTAATTTTCAACAGCGTGAGGAAGAGTTGCACAGCTAAATAAATCTTTACACGGGAGGTGTTTGGTGCGTGGATCAGTCTCTTTTCGTTGCCGCAGAGGGAACACTGAAATATTTTTATGTCAAGATATTCCTGCAGTAGACTCATCAGAGCTGTGAGCTTCATCAAACTGAAATGTGAACTAATACAGCCAGGTAACCAAGGTTACTCATGGGGCATCTAAACCATGTTTATCTGCAGAATTTCCACAAAAATCACTTAAAAATGAAGTATCAGTTTATCTGCAACGCATTCTACACATGCACTTGGGTTGTTTTCTTCAACACACGAGCATATGATCTACCAGGGTGCAATAAGAATCAAATGTTCTTGGCCCAGTTTGTTGAATATCAAAAGTTTTCTGATGTATTTAAGAGTGAATTTTTGATGTTCTATGAAAAACTTACTGAAGATCAAATCTATCATCCAAACAGACAAAGGTCACAGGAAAGGCTAGAATATTATTAACATTTTACTGCCATCATGCTGTTACTCAAGCTTCTTTAAAAACAAAAAACAAACAAAAACCAAATGACATATGACATAACCCCAGCTAATCTACACATAAAGGTCACTGCAAATATGCATTTTAACATTTTACAAGCTTACTGAGTTCCACCTTTTTTATTTATTTGTGGAGCCGCCGGATATCTTTGCAGCGTTTGTGTCCTTTTCTCACTCCCTGCATTTTTGTCCCTCAAGCAGAGTGGCAGATGCTTCCGGTTGCTGGAAAAGGCCGCACCACTGTCAGCTCAGATCCGTCTTCATTTATGGGGGCTTGTGGTCGTCAAGCCCTGGTGTGGCACAGCGGGAGGCCGGCTTCCACAGCAGGCTCACGCGTGGCATCATAAATCCACATTAGAAAAGGACAAGGCATCGGACGGGGGAAGGAGAGAAGCTGGGCCGATAACAAATACTCCAGGACCAGCAATGCCCCATCATACACATAAAGATCTCATAAAAGCTGCTACACAACCTCTAAGGATGAGGATCAGTTGTGGCGATTTCTGTACCTTGTGTTGCTTTGTTTAAAATTTTTATCTACAAAGCGTGCCCCAACACTCACAACCGCTATTTACATAGTCTGATTTTTTTTTTTACTAAGGGAAAGGTCAGCAGCTGGGGCAACATGCCAGGTGTTTGCGGAGCAGCAGACCAGTGCGGTGTGGTGAATGTAATTACGGCACTCTGGCAATCTGATAACCTGCCAGCCTATCTCTCAACAGTAGAAAAGTGCACTGGCATATTAAATGTGGCTTAACAAACAGGGAACAGTGTGTGTGCGTGTGTGTGGGCAGTATAATGGGGTAAGTGTTCTGTCGGGTTTGCAGGAGTTTTCGTCTGTAGGTGTTTTATTATTCAGTTCTCAAAACACTGACAAATTTCAGACCTTCTGATATATAAAAACTGTTAATGCACTGCAACTTTACAGTCCAGTTTCTCTTTACTAGGAGGCTATACTGTGTGCACCCAGGTTATGGGAATGGCTGACAGTAACAAGGGAGGCACTTTTGTTCCTCAGGTTTATACACAAGGCTGGGTTTGCCACCTGGGAGGTAAGCCTGTTGTCTAGAAGGATGCCCTACCTTAACAGCAAAAGTCTCCTGTGAGCACTAAAGGACAGGTAACATGACAAACTGTTACATAATCAGCTGCAGCTTTGATCTCCATTGTCAGCTGTGATACTGGCTCTGTTTCTTGCTGGATGCTAAGATGTTCCTTCAGCTGCGTGCCAAATAAAGTGGAGGTCTTCGAGAGCAGGGTACCAACATTCCCTTTTAATGCTTTAAAAGGCTTGCTAAGCACTTGGAGCTATCAGAGAAATTAACAGATAATTTCTCTGTTTAATTATGGGACAAAGTCTCTACTTTTGCACATTTATGTCTTTGAGTGTGGTTAATCCCACTTAAAACTTCCACTTCCTGCTCTCACAAGAAAACACATTTTATTTTTCTTAAAACATCTCAGGCTATTCATTATCAGGTTTGGAAATGGATGGTTTATTAAATGTTCTCAGATTAAACTTATTTACATTAAAATACATTTTTTGCAGGTTATAAGGTCATAACCTAGGAGGTAGGCGAGTGTTACCTTTCAGTTTTCTAAATGCTAGTAACAATCCCCAACTTACTAACATTTAGGAAACTGTGAGTTAACACTCTTGGTGAACTTGAACCATCCCTTAGTTACGCTGGCAGGCCTAGGCTGCTGGGGGCTTCCCATGATGCACTTCTTCACTCACCTCGTTTCACTTTCTGTGTGTTTATACACCACTCCGCATTTAATAATTAATTATTATTCTCTGCCTCTCTACCACATTGTTTTTGTCCTGTCTTTCTCTCCTCACCCCCAACCGGCGCAGCAGATGGCCAGCCCGCCCTGAGCGTGATTCTGGTGGAGATTTCTTCCTGCTAAAAGGGAGTTTTTCCTTCTCACTGTTGTCAAGTGCTTGCTCATAGGGGGTTGTCTGATTTTTGGGGTTTTGTTTCTATTATTTTTGGGTCATGTGCCATGCTTGGGAAATTTAAAAAAATTAATAAAACACACTCCATGGTTTTTATAACAAATATGACCTGGGCCGAGAACACGTGTCTCTAGGGAAGAAGTTAACCTGATTTGTCTAACAAAATTTCTGTAACATAACATAAATATGGGCATTTGTGTAGAAAGGAACTGAAAAAAAAATCTTTTAAAGGGAGGATAATAATAATTAAGCATAGTGAACATAATAAAGCATATATTAGCTTACCATAACTACAATCTGTACAGCACCAAAGTCTATCAAGGCCTTAGTTTCTTATATCTGTCTCCTTAAACATGAAAGGCACTCTTTTGATAAGAAAGATTTAATATTAGTTAAAAAAAAGACCCCTCAAGCATGTACAGAGGTTTGAGTAGAAACATTTGTGGGTAAGTATTCATACAACAGGCAACAAGTAGGTAATATATGTACCAGTTGAGTACCTGATACCTGTAACAGTATCTGTTTACTAACAAGTACGACCATCAGTCCTGCCCCTGTCTGGAAATGAGCTTTAGCCAACGGCCCTAACAGACTGCTGAGGGAGTCCAGAGAGCTGCCCGAGACACACCACCTCCTCACTGGACCTCACTTGACACCACAAGTCAGTGGCCAGCTATTTAGACATCCAGGCTGCTTGGAGACTAGAGTTAACGATCACAAAGGGTTCAGAGACGGTGTCGTCATGCTTAAAGAAAAGAAAGCCCTCCCCTCACTCGTCTATTTTATTCTGCTTCCCCTTCAGCCATTCATTCTCTCCCTTTTCTTTCTCTCTCACTGTAATTACACCTGCTCTGCCAAGCGTAGCTTGAGGCGTGGCTGGGCAAAAATCACTTGTTAATATGAATCTGCAGATTGTGTGCGAGGAGGAGAGCTATTTACTGATGGTCTCTGTGGAAACATTAGGCTGTAAGCAGCCTGCACCTGTACGCCCCTCCTGGGACAGCCAAGTGAGAAACCTCACTTTGGGAAATAACGTGTGCGTGTAAAATGAGACCATCCATTTTCAAAAAATCAGCTGGCAACAATTTCGAACACACAGTTGGGTAAGGGCTTGTTTAATGGACTAAAATTTCAGTGCTAAAGCGTGCATGAGAAAGGCATAAATCAAAGGTGCCATCGTTGAATTAGAGGACACACACATTACACACAAACGTACCCTCCCCATCTCTAAAACTGGCAAAGCTGTTGTTTGAACAAATGTCTTGATAGATGCAAGAGTTCCACATGGTACACGTAAAGCTACAGATACTGATAGTATAGATAACAGCGCTGGTATTGGTATCAGATTAATACTAGCATGACTGGACTGATACGTTGTTTCTGTCCGCTAAGTTCATTATGTAACCCACTGAATTCTATGAAATTATTTTTTTGTGAAATGAAACCATTTACCTCAAACATGCACTATGAAAAATGTCTGAACCTTTTTGTGTCTATTTATCTTTATCTGATAACACATTTAAATAACAGAAATTGACCCAAAGTTCTTTAGAGACAGGCACATTTACATTTCAGTTCTCCAAAAAACCCAGTTTCAGAATACATGAAAAGCTGAAAGGTGTGTTTTTGTTGTGTTATTATTGTGAAAAGTAAAAATCGCAATGATTTAGTAGTCACTGAAATGTGTTCAGAATTTGCAAATTGATGATGATTCATTACATAAATCATGACACACTGCTCTCCCCTCCATAATCATCCTTAATAGGTTAAAAGCATTGGTATTGATATCGTCCGCACTGGCCCTGTATTTAACTTGGTATCAAATTGATACCAAAATTTGCAGTATCACACAACACTACCAGCTGCGTTTGTCAGGATACACACAAAGCATCAACACCAACCGGAGCACCAGATAACACAGACAGTGTTCCACACGACTTCCCTTTCTGATGTCCAACAAGTCTAATCGGACACATCCAGACACAGTCCCAACTATAGCAGCAGCTGCTGATGACAAAAGCTTTTATTTTTTTCCCCTCTACCCTGAAACACACAGATGTGCAGAAACACGCAGGACTGAACAGAAAAACTGTTAAGGAAATTTGTGCAAGAGGAATGGTGCGCGCACTGGAAATTGCATGTTGAGGCAATGCAAGGCCAGTCGTTAAAGAGATTGAGAAATAGGGAGATGATTATCTGTAGTCGCTTTAAAAAAAAGGCCAAAGAAGTTCACATCATTAATTTGTACTGCTAGACAGCAACACGCATGGCATCCCCTTCAAAGGAATACCACGCATTAATTATTAACCCATACTATAATGGACAACATGGAAAAAACAAAGAAAGAAAAAAACAAAAAAAACAAGAGCAACTGAAAGTTGAGTAAAAACACTAATGACTTACTTCCAGGGATGCAAGTTCCCCTAAAACAGGGTTACATGAAAAGAAAAGCCTCTTGAGCTCATTTCCATAATACCTCCGTGTGCCCCCATGAGCACCAGCATCTCTGGTTCGGTTTTCCTTCATTTGCATGTGGCATGGAGCGACATGAACACTGAATTTTTTTCCCCCGGGTTTTTGCAGCTGGAGCATATTGAAATGCTTACAGTAAACGCCAGTAGGAGCTGTTAGTGGTGAGATTAGCCTTCTGGCTGCCGTGCAGACTCACAGACATTATTCTGGGGGTGGGGGGGGGTCGCAGCAGAGCCAGTGGTTCTTTATCAGATACACAGCGTGAAGTAAATTGGACCGGAGATAACAGTTGGGCTACTCTCATCACCTTTAAACCCACAGTCAGAAGCCCATTTGAATTCAGGACGTGTCCTCTATTCACATCAGAATTTGACTTCTTTCCACAGAAAGTTGCTTGTTAATGAGAACACAGCCGTACACTGTTACCCTGGAGATACTATAAGTGGCAAAAGTGCAAACGTTTCACACATTGCTGAGCTCACTGACAGCTGGAGTGAGATTTAGTGTTTGCCATGTGGTTTTTAGCTGAGCTGTGGCCCTGCCTCGGGAATGTAAGTGTGTGTGTGTGTGTGCGCGTGTGGCCATGAACTCCTTCATCACAGCCTTGGGATCACATTCCTCAGTCTTACAATCAAAAGGCCCTCAGTCGAGACAGATACCAGCAATCCAGAGGCATTTTATTCAGCTGAATATCGTTACAGGAGGAAAAAAAAAGAAAAAACAAAAAAGGAGCAATCACATCCACCTAATAAATCCAAAGAGCTAATGCAGTGTGCACTATAATCATTCAAAAAAGGGCATACTGTATTACACATATTCACGTATTAAAAACAAACTCAAGCAGTGTAACATTTGTCTGCAGCGGAGGCTTTACGAGAAGGATGCAACGACCGGCAGTGTGTTTTCGCCAATTGTTCTTTCAGTTACAAGTCAGTTCCCTCCATTCGTTTATCCTTTAGGGGAAAGTAAAAATAGAACATATCACTCTTTGCAACTGTCCAGAAAACCCCTTTGCCATGACTCATTGTCCACGCACTGTTACACAGAGACAATGCCGCTGACATCGCAGCTGCCAGGTGACTGGTACAGGACATGCGGCAGTGGCTGATGGGGAAGTCACGAGGGGGTGGGTAAAAAGGAGCGGCGACAGGTGTGAAGTCTGAGTATTATCATGGGGTGGGGGGGGGG
>VVHJ01036953.1:27107-38501 GCA_015107715.1 Tylochromis polylepis | reverse complement strand
TGAATTGATGCTCAGGTTGGCCAAACGCGGGTCAGAGTTTATCTCATACCTGTAATGATACCCCTCCATGTGGTCCCTACAAGCATCCCGGATGTTGTACATCCACCGCTTGATGCCCTTTCTGTTCAGGTAGAGCACCAGCAGGAATATGACACCAATCAGGGCCAGCACCAGTCCCAGGAACACGTAAGAAGTCCCCAGCACACCCTTCATGTCCATCGAGCACTTCAGCTCGTACACCTCTAACTGCAGAAGCGGCCGGCGTCTCAGGTCCTTGGGGTCCGTGCAGGTCAGGTTCTGGGCGTCGACGACCTGAGTGGAGTTCTTCAGCCACATCAGCATGTCATCGATAAAGCAGCTGCAATGCCAGGGATTCCCTGCCAGCTGGATGTGGAGGCCTGGCTTAAGACTGAACTCTGCCATCATGGTGCTGGACAGATCCTTCAGGCTGTTGTCCCTCAGGTCAAGTTCACGCAATGGGGGCCCTCTGAGAGTCCCGTTATGGATGTTGATGATGGAGCTGTTCTGCAGGCTGAGGCTGACCAGTTTGGAAAGGTCAGCGAATATGTCGCTGGGAAGAATCACAAGGTCATTGTTGGACAGGTCTAAGACTGTCAGCTGGAGGAGGTTCCGACTGTGCAGGAAATTTAGAAGCACATCTGTGGTGGAGTGATTGTGCAAAGACCTACTGAGCTTCAAGTCCTGCAGTTTACTGTCATTGGGGAAAGCGCTTTCATTGAAACTCTGGAGTCTGTTGTTGCTCAAGTCCAGCCGCACAAGGTTTGGCAAGTTGACAAATGCCATGGTATCCACATACTCCAGCTCATTCCCACTGAGATAGAGATCTGTTAATAGCTCCAGGCGGGTTGGGAAGGAGGACATATCAATACGGGAAATATTGTTTCCTGTCACAAATAGGATTTTGGTGTCGTTTGGTATGGAATGCGGAATCTTGTCCAAGTCCTTGGTTTGGCATTTCACAGTTTGTGAGGAGCACAAGCATTCCTCCGGGCACCCGTGACCGGACGGCACGATCGCGAGGAGAAAAAGTAAAAACATCACGCCGGACTTTCGGCGTCTCCCTCGCGTGCCTCCGCAGTCACAATCGCACAACGTGCTTAACATGCGTCTCTTGGAATTTGGAAATCAGTGTGCGCAGAGCGTGCGTAAAGAAATCGCTTTGAAACAATCCAAGCGTGCGACCCCTGCCTCGTTGTTCTTCCTCGGTGTGGGGAACAAAGGAAAGTTTTTATAACACTGTTTCCCACGTTTATCCTTTCGAAAAATGCTCCCAGTTCCAACTCCATACAACTACCGCCACACCATCCTTGTTTAGAATGAGTCTACATTTCAGTGAAGCAGGCAAACTTCTCCGATCCTCTTTCTTTGTCTTCCCAATCTCAGGCTTTTCGGAACATTAGAGGTACAAGATATTTTTTTCCCCTTTTCCTTAGCGAAACAAGCAAATCCAGACTAATTTTTTTCTTCTTACATCCAGTTACTTACTCGGACTACTGGTTTCCAAACAGACAATCCTCTTGTTCTCCCAGAGGTGCCATATATTACATACGTATTTCCAGCATTCCGCTCCTCCTAATCGTTGCGAGTCAAGAGGGAAAGACCAACCGCAGCAGCACAGTGCAGACCATTGCAAGGAGGGAGCGTACCATTATGCAAGAAAAGAGGGGGTGAACAGAAAACTCCCACAAGTTTTCTTCGGGCTTCAGTTTTAATTCCACAGTCATGATGATGTTTATAAGTGGTTTATTTTTCATAAACCTATACTGAAACTCTTGTAGTATTCATAAATTGGCTTGCAGCTTACCGGTTGAATGAAGAGGGCTGAATTGTTCATCTTGGGTTCAGGTTAAATGGGACATGGGCTTATGGATAGTTTCGTGTGGAAGTGTTAACAGTCATTTTTAACAACTGTTATTCCTGAAAATCGAAGCTACTTTCTGTATTAAATAATAAAATGTTCTATATAGTCTCAAAAAAATTCAAGAACAGATTTTAAGAAGCAAGCCAGTCTGGCTGTTAGATTAAGTGTGATGTATTAGAAAGAACAAGACACAGCACTGTCATTATTAGTATTATGATGTGAAGACATTATGAAGAGGGATGGAAGGGTTTTGCATACTTCGGTTGTTTTCTTAAATTTTAAATGTTATTATATGACTGTTCTACTCTACAGGAGTCTAGATTTCCCTTTATGAATAACTATAGCATTTGGCTTGAATGACTTGTCAAACATAAGTTAAAAATAAGTGAAATGAAGCTCTAATAACTCATGTATAAAACTGAAGCAGTACTTCATATTCTAACTACAAAAAGAGGATGTGACCCTGCATGAGAAAAGGGAGGGAAGGTAAAGGATTATCAGTTCTTATTGCATTTATTAATTATAGTTTTTACTAAGCCACAGAACATGAATCAGTATTTTCCACTATTTAGCGAAATAGAAAAAGGTGCTTTCATTTGGTCTCTTATGTCTCTTATCTGGAGAACCTACAAACTTTACATGTTCTTGTTATATTAACGCTAAATGTGGCAAACTCAAAATGTGGCTCACGACATGAGTTTTCATTCACCGTTGAAGAAACAAAACAATGATCAGAGATGGTTTTAAAACTTTTTCTGTCTTATTGGTTTATCCTCAAAGCATCTTTATATTTAAGTGTGAATAGCATTAGGCATTTTTTTTTAAAAACACTGAATAATGAAATATTGCTTCTATGGAACAATTAATATTGTCTTTTCTCTTGATTAATTTACAAGCTTGTTAAATGTAATATTTATGGTATGTAATTATTTCATTTTTCGTTTTTATTATGTTATTATTTATTAACATATGTACAAGGCACAGTTATTATAGTTTTGTATTTTCTGATTAGTTTTGTTTTTTATTTCATTTTGACTTTTTGTTTTTAATTCAGTTTAGTTTTAGTTTGGTTCCATACTGGATTTTCTTGTTTCAGTTTAATTTTTTAACTTTTGGAAAAAAGTTGACAGTCTTGTAGACACACAGAGTCTCAGTAAACACGTCCATGAATGTGTCGTCAGCCAAACTGTAACAATAACAATAGTAGTTATTATTATTTATTTTTATTTTCATCAAACTAAGAAATACTAAAACTAACGTTTTTTTCCTTTATACTTTTTATTTTAATTCTGTTAGTTTTGAGGTCACAAAATCGTTTCAGTTAGCTTTTTTTCGTCAAAATATTTTATTTTTATTGTGCTAACTAAAAAAAAAAATTATATGCAGTTTTAGTTTTTTATTTAGTTTTAGTTAACCAGAATAATCTTGGTACAGGAAACTAAATGTTAAAAACGCATCTTATGATATCACGCACAGAACGACAGCACACTCTCAAGTCAACTGACCGCCCCAAAAATCAGCCAATAGGACATCAGGATGCAGGAGCCTTGGCTAATCAGAAGTCTTGACATTGATGCAAGCTCTCTTACCTAACCTGCAGGGGCTCGGTCCTGTCCAAAATTCGTACCGGCGAAAAAATGAATTGCGCTTTTCATTTGTAGTAATGACACAGTGGACTTGCGTCGTTGGTGCTACTTTCTCTATGTCCTCTTTTTTCTTTCACTAGCGGAAGGTAAGAAATGCCCCGACGTTCATTTCCCTCAGCTGTTAGCAGCTTGCTAACGTTAGCTTGCGATGATGTGTCAGCTAAGCGAGCTGTCAAAGTGGTATTAGGTAACTGTCTTTAACTAACTACACTGGGCTGAATTTCAAACTTGTCCAAATCTGTGCGTTTATCCCTCGTTGGGCGGTTGAAATTATTTATGCTGCAGTACCCTGTCAGGCAGGATGAGCTAATATTACTGGGTGAAGTAGCTGCTGTGCACAGCCTGCTTCTGCAGCAAGTTAGATAAGTAATAAGGGAGATATAACTGTTTCTATTAAAGAAATGGGGCCACTACGGCCTTAACATCAAGGGTGTATTAGCTGAAACCAAATGGTGAGTGGCCAATAACAACAATTAACAGCAAGCTAAGCTAAGTTAGCCTGTTACATAATCGTGATGATTAGTCAACATTAAACCTTGTAAACCTGTAAACTCAGCTGACTCGTGCTACTTAAGACTGATTTTAGGGGAGACTTGTTCGGAATTTTGCACTTTTGTATTTGACTACTGCGCACGTGTTTACATGTAATCAAAATGTGGACGCTGTTGTGTCACTAATGTGTGTTTTACCTTTCTCCTTCAGGTACACTCTACAATTATGGAGTTGTGAAAAAGAGGGTGTGAAAATTTGGGGGGGAAGGTGGCCTTTCCCCTCAGGTTTGATGGTTGGGACTGAAGGAAGAGAAGGTCAGAGGGCTGGTGAAGTTGTTGCCTTTTGTACATAATTAGATGGAGGACTATTTTTGCAGATGTTGTACAATTATTATTTTTTTGTATAAATTCATAAAGAAGTTTTCTATTTATTGAATTCCTGATGCCATTGTACACTGCAAGCACCCAGCTTTGCGTGTGGTCCTCGGTTGAAATGGTGGACTGAAACGAGTCACGCAGAGGCTCTGGAGTCGCTAGGGTGCGGTGGAACCTCAACACAAGCACAATTCTAGCACTCCAATCTACCTCGGCCATTTTATTTTTGTCCATTTTTTTTTGACAGTGTTTGTTGCCACACATTATCTTGTTTTTGAGTGTGTTTGCTATTATCGGTGGTGGGTTGGCAGAAGGACTCTGGAAAGAGGAGAAGGGCTTCACTGTGAAGATTTGTCAGAGGTCAGGATGAGTCAGGCACCGCTGGACTGCACCCCCAAATGCCGCTCACAGCAGCATGCAAACCAGGTGGTTGCCGCACTAACAAGCGGCTCTGAGGGGCAGCTCCGGGCTTTCCTGACTTCACACTGCCACAATGCGGCCACTTTGCGGGATGCCTTTGGTCGTACAGCCCTGCACCTGGCGGCCTCATTGGGTAAGAAGGCCCTGCTGGAGTGGCTGCTGGAAATCAAGAGTGCTGACCTGATGCTTAAGGATAAGGAGTCCGGCTGGACCGCTCTGCACCGCAGCGCCTTCTATGGACAGATCCACTGTCTCATATCACTGGTCAAGGTGTGTGTTGATGGAGTGCCATCAAAATTTACCACTGTGTCTGTTAAATTATTACCAAAAAGAGACAATCCAATCAAAGCTTTCAGTGCCATAAAATGACAAACATTATTCTGAAGCGACTCAAGCTTTGACCTCCATTTAAATTTTTTATTTCAGCACGGGGGACTTCTCTCCACCCAGGACAAGGAAGGTCTTTCGGTCCTGGACTTGACCATGAAGGACCGCCCATCACATGTCTTGTTTAGAAACACTGGTAAGAAAAGCTGACACCCTCACATGCTGCTTTTAATTCTTCAGTTTTGTTTTTGAGACGTGTGACTTCGCTTGTTCAAAGAAGAAAAAAACTTGGGCCTATACTGTGATTCAGTATACCTGTGATATCTGTCTTTTCTGGCTTCCCTTATCATATCACTGGTAACCAGGTAACTCAAGTGGTTATCGGCAGGATCGGTCAAATGTAGCTCACATTGATGAGGCGGTGTTGGCAGCTTATGACTAATCACAAATAGGGACAGGTCCAAGGGTAACCGAGCAGTCTATTTTATGAAGATGATCAGATTGTAATGGTACAAAAATACAACCACCTGCTGAAAGCAACACAGCTGCTGCAGCCAAATAAGCAAAATGCGAGTGTGTGATAGGCAAAGTGCTGCACAGTAGTTCAGTGTTGAAAAGCTCTGTGTAAATGTGTTTAGTCCGGGACTGAAAAAGCACCAGAAAAGCTGACTGTGTCAGGAAACAGACTTATCATTACCATAGCTGTGTCACTGGGACACAGGCGATTCAGATATATAATTACAATTGCGTATTCCATTAAATTAACAGTCTGTGTTGTGTGACGTGTTTGTGTTATTCTTGCAGCTGAAGCCCCTGCGGTGTTTCAACGGTCTGAAAACAAATAAAGAATAAATATAAAAAAACAGAATTTAAACCAGTAACTATGTTTAGTGTACTTGATTTGATTCAAAATCACCAAGTCAAAAGCTAAACTTCTCTAATTTAGTATCATATTGCTATATTGAGGCTTATAAAATGTTTTAAACAGTTTAAAAAAATCAGCATGTCTTATTCATACTCTGCAAAGAAAGACAAAACTTTAGGTTGTCTTCGAAACTTACTACCTGCACATTGTGGACCTCAGTGTGTATGTAGTAAGTTTCCAGGCTTTTCTAGGAATAGTTATGTTATTTTCCGGGGAATGGATTGGTCAGCAGGTGGTTGTTTGGTATGTGTTAATCTCCTTTGTGGAACAGAGAGGGCTGGGACTGCTCTGGACCGGCAGGCTGCAAACCTAGGCTGCCTGTCAAGAGCAGGCTAGGTTTGCAGCATATGTTACTATGGCATTGTAGCCTAGTAAGAGCTGAACCACGTTTATAACCCTGAAAAAACAGGTTTAAAACTGAGAGGTGCCTCACTGAGCCCCAAATCCTGCTTTGCACCAAAGGCCTCTGTAGTTAAATAAAATTTTAAGTGGAGACGATGCTTTGGCTTTTTTTTGTTTGTTTTTTTTATTTTTAAAATAGTGTTTCTTTCTTCACCTCAGACCCAACTGAAGTGTACACGTGGGGAAACAATACAAATTTCAGCCTCGGTCATGGCAATCAGGAGAGCCGGCAGCACCCTGAGCTTGTCGATGTGTTTGCCAGGACTGGAGTTTACATCAAGCAGGTAGGCTAACAACGCATTGCTATCTTAACATCTCTCAAGGGAGTGGGAAAGTGTTTTCCTACCTCACACCCTGAAAACCCAACTCATGTGTATCCCTGTCACACCAGTAATGCAGTAATAGCCCAGTGTTTTGACTGAGTACCAAGATATTACATTAAATTTAAAAAAAAAGAAAAAAGCCAGTGCACATGGGTGTTTCAGATAAGCCACATCACTTGAGTAAAACCAGTAAAACACTCCTATCCCCAGAGCCCTGTATTACAGCACCTTCTGCTCAGGACACATCAGCATTTGCAAAATGCCCCCTCCCCTTTCAGCTGTCTAATACTGTTTAGTCCACAGCAGCTGAAATAATGCTTATGCTGGAGAGCTTCAAACTGTACCTGCGATAAATGTATCAAGTTATTCATTAAAGCATATTACATAATATAAATTGGCATGTTGTAGTGAGTCATGGCCACATTTCCCAGTTCATCTGGGAGGTGGGGGGATCAGTAATGTTATTTGAGTCTAATGCAGCGCATTGTTGCTGTATCATCAGGCGTGGTCTGTCGTCTCTTGTACAACCTTCATTTGTGACTTAGTGGAGCTGGTCTGTACATTGTTAACCCCTGCTAGCTGAACTGTGCCAAGCCAGGCTACAATTTCATGCGTTTGTCATGTCTAGGCTCTTAGTGTGATTAATATAGCTCCTGGAACCAGTTCAATTACCCCCAGTGGCCTGTGTACCCAACCGGTGTCGGAATAAGATAAGACTGTGTTTGCTATATTTTCACTTTTCAGTTTATCTGTTAACTAAATAATTTATCTGTGCCTAATGTTATATGACTGCTGTTTACAGCAGAAAGTGTGAGGTTTTTTTTTGTTTTTTTCTTCTAACCTGCAGGAGTCATTTCATAAAGCTAGTTGGAGACAGGTGGATCTGATTTCATGACCATTTCATGACCCAGTGGGACTCAGTGTAGTCTTTGTCTTCCTAACCCAATCCAGCAGGTGCCAGAGGTTAAATATTAATTCCACAATGACATGTTTTTAATTAAATGAGCTATACTCATGTGTACGCATGTGTGTGGATGTCCACATCAATGTGATACTTCAAGAGACATCCCTGTGCTCTATTGAAGGCTTGAGGGGCACGATGTATTAGTAATGATGTTTGCTTTTCCACCTGTGCCCTGGCCTTTTATTGCCGTAGTGTTTTACTATCGCTACAAGAAGGCTTGGCCCAGGGACATGGAAAGAGATGCATTGCAGCCTTGGACGTGAGGTCAAAATTATAATGACAAGAGCATTAATCAGCACAACCAAGTACCTCATAATTTTCCTGTAGTGGAATATACAGGCTATTAAAACTGAAAGCAACAAGGGGACATCACAATTATGTTTTTTTATTCTTTCTGCAGGTGGTGCTGTGCAAGTTCCACTCTGTGTTCTTGTCTCAGAAAGGCCAGGTGTTCACCTGCGGGCACGGACAGGGAGGAAGACTTGGCCATGGAGATGAACAGACTTATATGGTGAGATTTGGGCATCATGTCAAAATGCCCCGTATACTTAAAAAGAAATGCAGAATTCCTTCCTCTTTAATGAACAAATATATCAATGCATTATCATCATAATCATGTGTTTGTGCGATTTATTGCTTGAGTTACAGAAAATTTAGGTTTCAAGAAAAAGGGTTTTTAAAGCTTGATCTGGATTTGATATTCATTTAAATCTCAGTTATAGACAAACACAATCTGATTAAACAAGTAATGCATAAATAGTCTTACTTTTCAGGTCTTCATTGAACACATTCACAGATAGTCCAGTCTGGGGAAAAAGTCAGCATGTCCTTTATAGTAGGTTGTAGATCAGTGAACAAACCCCCAGAACGGTCCATACCATGACGTTTTGGTGTAGGTGTGCTACAGTTTTGCTTTTGCAAACAATGTGTTTTGTAATTTTTCCAAAAAGTGCGATTGTGGTCACGTTTGTCCACAGAAGAAATGTAGTGAAACATCCATGTGGATGGAGAGCGGTGGATTCCTTTATTGTGTCGTGTAGTTTACAGAGAATTCAGCGAAATTGTACAGATTAGGTAGGTGTTTTTCTGTTGGACTTGTTATTACCACTGGGCTTCCCCCACATCTTTCAGAGGGCTCTATTATATATGAAGTTCAACACAGCCAGGTTTTCTTTGTGTTAGCTGGCTTGGGAAAACCTTAAACCCCACTTGTAGATAATGGGTATCATAATGGTGGTTATCAGCTTTCTCTGTTAAGCCAAGCTTTCTACTTCGGTCTCCACATGTGCTCACATGAAAAGGGGGTCATATGACTCTTTTTCCATACAAAATGATCCCTATGAGCACCACCTCCTCCAGTCAGAGATGTTATCAGATGATGATGATGATGATAAAATGGTGATTAAAAATATATAAATAATACAAAAATATCAGTAAAATGTAACATTTTTTAAAAATAAGACAAGCGATTAATCCTGCAGAAGGAAATATTAATCTTGAGATTTAATGCACAAAGCTGTAAAATAAAGTTAATTATTTCATAGTTGAGCTTAACAATTTGCACATAACATGTATTCATCATGGCGTGAATAAAAGAATCTGTAGAAATCTGATAGTGTACTCCTCAGGACGGGACATCACATTGTTTGATCTTGTGAGCATCTACAGTCCTGAAAATCCTCCAGTTTTACTCTTCAGCCGTAAAAGGCTGATGGTTTATTGTCATCACCCCACTTCGTCCTCAAGTTCACAATCTTGGGTGTGCACATCGCCCAAGTGACATGTTTATTCCCACCAACTTTTTTTCTTTCTTTTCTGTAGCGAAGCAGATTTTGTCACTAACCAGACTGGAGGGGCACTAAATATCTCCTTAATTCAAACACATATTTCAAGTAGATGGTTCACTTACTTTATTCAGTTGGCACTTTTGAGTGGCTGGAAAAATCTGTGTTCAATAAAGACACAAGAATTACAACGATTTACTAGGGTAATTGTGTTCACTAGAAGACTATGGTTGTCTATGGGACTTAGAGATGGGGATGAGATTCAGGGATGGGAAGTGAGAGAGGTGCTTGTATTGCATCTGTAACTTTAAATTTACTAAGAGCCCAGCTGCACAGATATACAGTACAGAAATACCATTAAGTCTGTTACACTAAATGCACAATCTCATTTGTTTTCTGAGCTTTTAATGGTTTAACCAATAAAATGTATTAAAGCTCATTTTCAAGAGCTGTGGTATCAGCCTTCTGCTGATACAAATTTAACACTTCTTTCGTGTACTTCAAATGGGCTTAGAAACAGTTATTAAACCTTCTGTTTCGCTCTCTTTTGGCTGTATTTTTAAAAATATTTTCCTTTTTTTTTCGTTCCATTTTTCCTTTTTTTTTTCTCCAGGTTCCTCGAATGGTAGAAGGTCTGATGTCCCATCACTGCTCCCAGGTGGCAGCAGCTAAAGACCACACAGTGGTCCTGACAGAGGAAGGCTATGTTTATACTTTTGGTCTCAACACATTCCACCAGCTGGGCCTAGCTCCTCCACCTGCCTCTGCATTTGTACCTAAACAGGTAGGAGGTAGCAGTGGGAGTTGCTGATGTTTTGCAGTGTATGCATGAAACATTAGCTTACCTTTAATTAATTTGGTCGTTATTGGTGTATAAAATGACGTTATGGACTGATGTAATCTGTTCTTCTTCTTCTCCTTCTTTTTTTAAATGATGTAATGATTTGCTTTTCATAAAGGTTTTCTCCAAGATGCTCAAAGGTAGGACGGTGATTGGAGTTGCAGCAGGAAGGTTCCACACAGTGCTGTGGACCAGGGAGGCTGTCTATACAGTGGGACTCAATGGAGGCCAGCTGGGTAAGTCCTTAAATTCAGCCAGAACATTACCACAAAGTTAAAAAAACAAAACAAAAACCTTTTCAGATACATGATGTGATTTAACAGTTTAGGTCAGTCAGTTTAAGATGAAACACACATCATGTGGCCATGTGTGACCATGCCAGAGAACAGAGCCAATATTTTTAGCACAAATTCATCAATAATGATTGTGTTGCAAAAGAAGCTTTGCACAATTTTCAGTTTACTTACTGTAGGAGATAAGTTTCATTTTTGTAAAATGCCATTAATAAGATTTAAAAAAAAAAAATCATTCCATATTTTGAAAATGCTTTAATAATCACTTCCTGTCTGGTATGTTTTATCCTCTTTTCCAGGTTACTTGCTGGATCCTAATGGAGAAAAGTGTGTAACAGCCCCCCGGCAGGTATCAGCTCTGCACCACAAGGATGTTGCCATATCTATGGCAGCAGCTAGTGATGGTGCAACGGTAGTTGTGACTGAGAAGGGGGATGTGTACCTCTTAGCTGACTACCAATGCAAGAAGATGGCTTCAAGGTGAATAAAACAGTAGGATATCATTAGCATCCAGTGTACCATTGTAGAAGTACAATAATTACACCTTAAAGTTTAGTGCTCTTAAACCTGCAACAATTTATATTTGGGCCATGTGGGGGCAGCAGAAACAAAGTATGAGCTCAACATTATCATGATCCCCATTTAGATTGGTGTTGTGATCAAACAATTATTCATTTATACATTGAGCAGTGCAACAGTAACTTATTCTGAGTCATTTTTC
>VVHJ01036953.1:0-11387 GCA_015107715.1 Tylochromis polylepis | reverse complement strand
TTCCTTTTTGGCCCCCCCCCCCCCCCCCATTTTATTTTCCCCCCTGCTTAATATCAACAGTGTGTGCTTCAGTTGATCTGCAGTGACATGGTAATTTTGCAGTAAACAGTAACATTTACTTTAGATGCAAACACACGCACATTTGTCGTAGATAAAAAGCATTATTTGATGCAGTTGCAGTGAATGCTAAAGCCAGACTATACTCAGTAGGGTTGATTGTGTTCAACTGCTCAGTAATGTGTTTTAGAAATGCTCATGTGCCTTTCTATTACATAATAATAAAAAAAAAAAATTTAAAGCAGCTAAATAAAAAAACATCTGTTATTTTTCTCCTTGTTTTACTCTCCAGCTCTTTTCCATGAGCCAGTGTAAGCTTGGTAGGTAACATTTTCAGATGCCATTTTTGCGAGTGTGTTTGTATGTTTGAGGCCTAAGGATGTGACAGGAAAATGGCATGCAATAATAAAGCATCTCACCTGTGCAATGAACCTGTCTCCTCTCTGTGTTTCATAGACCTGAGTGGACAGAATAGAATATGTGGGGGGAAGGAAGGACCAACTTAATTTTCTAAATAATGTCTTATCAGAGAGACTCGGTCATTCACTGGATAATGTAGCTCTCAAAGTAGCTAATAAAAAAATAACATTTAAACTCCCCATCTCTCTGCATGTCATCTGCCCTGCATGAGCAAATGACCATTATTAAGTCTCAGCCTGTGATTAACTGTGATGACCCCGATCTGAGCAGAGAGCATGGTGATTGAAGGATTTTATTGGTTGTAATTACAGGTAGAGCATTGCATTGGAAGTCAGGAAGAGACGGCTCGCAGGGAAAATGTTAATTACAGATTAAGATCTATTAGCTGGTACAGAGATGACACATGAATCAATACCTCGGAGGGAGAAAATTTCCTTTTTGACATCACACCAATGTAACCTGGAAGCCAATGAGAGATGTTTTGGGTTTTTTTGTTTTTTTTTCAAAAGGACTGCTCACGCTGTGCATTTGTGCCCTGAATAAAAATTTAGTGGTTTAGCACATAGTGTAGTGCCACACAACATCTCTTACATTTGAGTGTAGGAACACAAGCCCAGATAAAGTATTAAGGAGTATTAACCAATAAGTTACAACGTTAAAGCCTAATAATATGTAGCTCCCCCTCAGGGCATGGATACAGGACAGGAAGCAGATCTTGTGGGTTGGCATCCGAAGGATCTCGGTTTTCTTAGGAAATGGAGACCACTTATCCCCTTCAGTCTGCTGTTGATGTGGATGCACTTGCGTTCCTCCATTACATCAAGATCCTGCCCCAGGATAGACATGGACTGTTCCTGATTCCTCGCAAACCAGTCCACAAACTCATCCACTAGTGCTCTGTACTGATTAGATTCACTCTTTGTACACAAACTGCAGAGGGTCAAGAAATCACTGGTTGATAGTTGTTGGTACATACCCTTCTTTTTTTTATTTTTTAAATCTTTCCAATTGTAGTTAAAAAAATAATAATAAAATGTGGAAGCTTTTCCATTTGCATGAGCCACAACCAGTGACAAGAAGTCCTGTAGTGACAAGACTTGGAAATTATTGCACCTGGTTAAGAAAAGGTCCCCCTAGCAAATAAATATACAATCTGTCTGCTCATCTACTGTAACTCTTGTAAATTAGTATATATAAGTACAACATTTATCTGTTGAAACTATAGCACAGACTAAAAGTGTTGGAAACAGGAAGCCTGGCTCTGTAAAAGCACATTTATGTTTTTCTTTAGTTGGGACGCTGTGTAAATTTAACAGAAGGGCAATAAAAGAAACTTATTACCTAAAATAATTAGAATAGGTGCCAAAAGATTCATAAAAATACCTGGTCAAACATCTCACTATTAATTAGGTTAAGGAGTAGCAGAGTTGGGTTAAAAAAAAAAAAGAAAAAAAAGGAGGAACATCCCAGAGTCTTTCAGACGGAAAGGTGAACAACTGTGTGGCAAAAAGTTCAACAACTGAAAAATTATTTTCACTACACAACTGCAGGTGAAATAGGGATCATTAAGAGACTCAGTGAATTATGTTTTCCATAGCTGGTATCTTCTGCTGTCTCACACTCCGGTTGTGTGACTTAAGATCTTAGACAGCTGGCTAGCACAAGTCCTCAGAACCTTGGGGCTGATGCCATCAGGGCTAGCAGCCGGGCTCTGGTGTAGTTTCTCCAGCTGTCTCCTAACCTGGCCAGAAGTCACAGCCAAAAGCATTGGTAAAACACCTTCCCACTGTCACTCAGAGCAATAGCTGCTTTGTCAAGCATTTGCAGCCATGTGTTGCTTTTAGCTTTTTACTGAATGTTACCACTTCAGTGCAAATGCAGCCATTTAAGCATTACTTTTGGCTACTACTACATTAACTTAGCAAACCACGCAGCCTTTACCAGAAACATTATAGGAGAGAAATGAGACAAAGAGTCCGGAACTGAAATCTATGGGAGGATTGCTTTAGCCATTAGCTGCTCTTTGTTATCTAATAACCACTTAATCTTTACTTTTAGATAAATAGCCATTAGCAGCCTTTCGCAAGCTTAACAATTTTATCATTACGTGTCATTATAGACTTTCACTTAGTCCATATCCATTTAGCTATGTATACTGTTGATGCTTTTTGCTCAGTTTCTGCTTTTCTGCTGCTCTCAGCTTTTCACACTTATCATAGCTGCTTTTGCTTAGCTGTTACAGCTGACTGACAATGTAGATTATATTTTTTAATTAAGTAATATTTACATTCCCTCTGACAGCTGCATTAGTTTCTCCTGGGCTTTATTTACCCTGGTTAGGAATCAGTGCTGTAGCATTTGGCAAGGAGAAAGTGTGACAGAGCTGTTCGGCATGTTTGAGGAAGGAGCGCTCATCCTCTCAAGTGTTGCTCACTCCTGGCCTTCCAGCTGGGCAGATGGGAAAATCATAGGGCTGTCCTCAGAATGGTGAAGATCACTTCAGGATTAATTTGTTTATGGAGAAAAAGGGACATGCTTGACGTCTCATGGAACAGATCCTACATTCCCAACCTGCTCTGCCTGGATAGTTCCAGGTTAAAGCAAAATCAAGGTCAAAGCCCATTCATCCAGCCGGATTTAATCACTCATCAAGCTGCTCTTCATGGTTATGGTTATAATTATGATGCTTTAGCAGTGCTCCAACTTTTTTATTTTTTAAACTCTGCATATACAGTATGCCAGGAAATACCAGAATAGTAATTTGTTCTTTCATTTCTTTAATCCTGAAGTGAATTATTTACTATCTGGGTCATTCAGTGAAAAATTAGCAAATGTTTCCCACCTCACACCCTCAGAATGATTGATATTCTTTTTCTTATTTTCTTATTTTTTTTTTACAGTAACTTCAGCAAATTTGATGAAGCCATTCAGGCCATCAAAGTACATAGCAGACAGCAGAAAATTTGGCACTTTTACAGATATCCTTATTTTTGTCAGCATTTTTAATGCCTCAGAGCTTATTAAGTACAGAAGATACATATGTGAAGTTTTCAGGGCAGAAAAAATATTTGTTATATTTAAAAACCACAGCTTATTTTTAAACCCAGTCCAAGTGTCACAATCTGAAGCTATTTGAATAAATAGTTTTTGTTTTGTTTTTCCTATAACCAAATTTGAGCATCAGTATAATGGGATGTGTCTCTCACAACGAATAACAAAACTGCAACAATTTAGTGGATGTGATGTAGCGGGGGTTTTTTTGGCCGGTAAACTTTCCAGGGGCATAAGCGACCAGTCAAATCAAGTTATAGTATCTGATAGGTCTCCTTTTGATCCAAACTTTGATACCTGGATTGTCCTATAGCTCCTTCTGTGTTAAAATGATTTTTGAACAGTTAGAAACTTGAAGCATCAGTGCTTGTTTGTTCTCCTCTGATAGTGTCGTTGGTCTGAAAGTTTGTGCTTCTGTTATCAAATTGTGAAAAATAATGATCCGCTATCTCAGGATCTAGTGCTTTTCTTTTCTACAGCAACAGTAAAATGATTGTGCCTATATGGTCTCAATGGATATATTCAGTCTCAACATGTAAAACTATTACAAGGTGTGTTTTTAACAGAACTTAAATGTCTGTGTAGGTTCTCAGTCATCCGGGGTCCTGACACAGTCCTGACACTGCCCTCATCTGACTAGCTCTTGTTGTGATCAGTGTTGGGGTCTGTGGCGGGGTGTGGTTTGTGGCTCAGCTGTAGGGGAGGGGTGGAGCAGTGGGTTCAGGGTGCGATGTCAGGGGAGGCTGACACACACCCGGGCTCCATCAGCTGATCATGTCTCCCCTATAAAAGATGTGCTGGGACCTGAGGTGGTGTGTTGTGTGTGAGTGGCAGCTGGAAAGCTGGAAAGCTGCGACAGAGTGTTGGCGAGCTGTGTGTGTGGGTCCTCATTTGTGTCACAGGGTCATTGCTAGAAACGTAATGTATTAGACACGACCAGTATGAACCTATGGGTCCCACACACTGCCGCTGACTGCTCATCAGTTAGTTACCTATTGAAGTTCAGGGTCTGGCTGCTGGGTTGGGGTCAGCAGTCACTCAGCTGTAACATCACTCTGGGTTCTTGGCTAGCTTAACTTTGGCATGCTGTCAGTGCAGGTGCTTGCGAAGAGCCGAAGTCATAATAGCAGTGTAATGCAGCTGTTTTTGTCCTGGATGCAGTTTTCACTTTACCATCACGCTCTCATCTTTTGTGCAATAAAAATAAAAGTAATGTCCATATCCATGCTGTAGACTGTACAGTTTTTCTCCTCTGGCACATGAACTGAAATCAGCTGGAGGCTTCCAACTGGAACTGATAAGCGGGATCAATAGGCAAGCAGACTAACAATTCTCAGTTCCTATTCCTAGCTAAAAGGGCTCAAAAATGATGAAAAAAAAAAGTGACATTAAAATGATAATTGTAACTTGGACAGTTTTCACAGTATGAAGGTAAAACTTTACATGATTTCATTTAGTGTACTGAAGTTCCTACAAAAAGTTAGTACAAAAAGTGTCGACTGATTCTAAGCATCTCAAGTAGGAACTTTTCTCCAATATAACACACACTATGAATTTAAAGTTAACAACAAACAAACAATTTAGCTAAAGGTTGCTGTAATTTGTTTACTGTTTGGTTTTTTTTAGGAGATAATTGTCTTTATTTAATTAAGTGTTGTGCGCTATGAATCAGTTGGCAGTAATACCTATTTTTACTTATTCATATTGTTTTCTACAGTCTGTGTTTGAGATCAGCTTTGAAACATCACCTTTGTTAGAACAAATGAGTCCAAATTAATATAGTTCTTTCAGTTTCTGCAAATGAAACCTCAGCTATTTTTTTTCAGCCCAACAAGAGTTTATGCGATATTCAAGTTCTTCTTCTTGTTTCAGTTTCAGTTTATCCTCTGCCTCCATCTCATAGCTTCCTCTTCATCCTCTGCGAGTTCTCCTTCACTACATCTACATCCAACATCCTTTGTCCAGTTTATCCACTATGCCTCCTCTGCAGATGTCCAGACCATCTCAGCTATGTCACACTAACTCTGTCTCCAAACCTTTCAGCCTGAGCTGTCCCTCTGATGTACTCTAACCTCTCCATTCTGGTAACTCCCAACGAAAAATATTAGCATTTTCTGCTCTGCCACCTCTGGCACCACCTTTTGTCTGTGTGTCACAGCCACTGTCTCTAAACCATAAATCATAGCTGGTCTCACATCTGCGCTCTTTTCTTCATTTTTCTTGTGCACTGTCTGTCACTTTGGATAGTTGACCCCAGGTATTTAAACTCATCTACCTTTGCTACCTCTACTCATTGTAACTTCAAGTTTCACATTAAATAAACATTTTATTGATTGGAAGTGAGACAAAAATACAAATTACACTTACAACATGTCCACATCATCTGGTGAAATGTTATATAGAACGCAGTGGGGAGGTCTTGATTAAATATTTTTCTGCAAAATTGACTAATTTGTCCACGAGTCTCCCCGCTGCTTGGTTTCTCTTCGGAGCCTCTGTCAGAGAGGAGCAAAAGTTCAACAAGCTTCTTCAATCCTATTTGCCAGACAAGAAGCCAGTTAGCCCTGGATTACCTGAACTAACCACGGCCGTCATAGGGCTGGCAGCTTTACAAAGACCATTAGAGTCTCTGCAAGTGTTTTACTCCCAGTGTGGCTGGAACATGGCACCCTATCCAGTGTCTTGGATCTCATTCAGGAGATGCCCTCTCAGCTTCACGTTGTTTTCCAAGAAACGTGATGCATTAATTATGAATCTCGCTTTTCTTAATAGCTCTTTTAAAATACATTAGGTATCCTGGCTTTGTTAAAGCACATTTATACTTTTATTCAGTTGGGACGCTATATACGAGAGGGGCAGAGAAGGGCATCTCTGGGATGCCCTTTTTTTAAATTAAGAAATAAAGATCGAGAAGGATTTACTACTGTATGAATGACTGTGTGGCAAAAAGGGATCATTAAGAAGACATTGTCTTTTGGCTTTGTGCAGAGAATACTATATATACTACTATTATGTGATTCTCTGATGAAAATCTCTGCTTTGGGCTCAGGAACGCTTCTTCTTTAGTGAAATGAGATTTAGAAATGCAAGACACCAGGAAAATGAAGAAAATATAGAAACAGGAATCAAGAATGCCACTATGTTTTCTGGCCCATGCTTATATAAGAGACTGAAAGTGGAAATTTGTCCTATGCCCTGACAACCTTGGGTTTCCTCTTTGAAATCATGGACAGCATATCCTGACCAGCTGGCTTGAGGTCTCATGGCTTGTAGCACTCATGGCTGTTTCTTTATATTTACTGTATAGTCCCAAGAGTCCACCTTTCTGTCAGTCTCAGCAAAAAAGAAATAAGCATTTTGCCCAAAATTGATGATGTCAGTGGATAAAAAATAAACAGTATAAGGCCTCGTAGAGTTAGCTGGGTTTGTGTTCTACCTTTGGACTCAAATGACAGCTGAGACGTGTTGTTAGTATAAATGGGCACACCCATAAAGGATGCAGGGTGCAATTATGTGTGAAGTCACATGGCCACAGATTAGAAAACCACATTTAAAAGCCTTCAAATTCAAGGTGTGGCTGTTTAATGTGGATGCTTTCCAGCATGGTGTGAGCTTCCAGGTGCAGGGGAGTGCTGTCATACCATTAGCGTAGGTCAAGTGAATGCAAGTATGCCAGACGCAAGCACATACAGTACTAAAATCACAGCGTATCTGTAGCATCTATTAGGTGGCGAATTACTTTAGCAGCAGCATTCAGATCCTTTGCTGTCCCTGGTCTTACACAAAGACCTTGTAATGGGGAAGATTGGGTGAGATGGGCCTCTCTTATCTCCCTATGAAATAAGACCTATTTTGTAACTTTCAGCTGTAATCGACCAGAGTAATTTGAAACCAAACACACCAGAGTTTCTGTCTCTTTTGGATCAAAAGAAGCTGAAATAATGGGATCCTCTGTGCAAAGGTGACTACTGCTGCTCCTTCCCACTCCACAGACCCCACATGACCCCGCACTGCTTTTCCTTGAAGGCAGAACGATTCTCCAGCTTTTTGCCACTGGGGGTCAGAAGCAGCTCGACTGAAAGTGGCTGGAAATCCCATTTCTCTCTCGGCGCCTCTGATCCAAAACCAAAACTAACTCTGCTGTCAGCAGTGGGAATATCTCTCCGACAGCTGGGACAAACTAATACGACCCTCCTGGAAATCCAGATATCTCTGTGAAAAGAGAGGATGAGAATAAAGGATGATAGGGGAGACGCAGAGCTGAGAACAATGAGTAGATCTTTATTTTCTAGTTATGCATGTATTTTCTTGGGCAACATTGCCTTAGAAACTGGTCACCCATTTGTGAGACCTTAGTCATGCTTCTTAGGGCAAGTGTTTCTGATCGAATCTGACATCCAGTTATTCCATCTTCTTTTGTTCTCTAAGTCACAGCGGCAGCAGGAAAAAAACCCAAAACAACTTGAAAATGAATTGTCTTTTATGTGGCAGTGCTTGTACTGTAAATCCTTTGCTGCTGGTTTGTTCTCCATGCTTTGGCACACCTCTTTTGATGTGAGTTTTTTCCCCCCCCCACAAATTTGCTGGCAATGAGACAGAAATATTTATCTTAGAGGAACTGTTTCAGTTACCATCTCTCCTGGCTGAAACAGTTTACCAGTGAAAACACCAAAAATAATGCACGCATAAGATGGTCCTACTGGTAGAGTTATGTAGACAGATTGATGTTGTAAAATCAGCTATGTTCCATTGGTTAAAATGTTTGTGATGGCTAACGTTACATAAGTGTTTAAGCTAATGTAGTGCACCAACCATTATATGTCATTACACCTCGCTACTCAGCATCCTTCCTCAACAAAACATAACATTTACATTTAAAATTAACTTTCTGCCACAGCAACGATTTAAAATAACTTTTTAATAAAGGGGTTTCTGTTTAAACTTGCTAGGTTAGCGTTAGTTGATACTATAGCGCTCCATCCACTTGTCCAGAAATGGTCACTGCCTGGACCAGAAAACCAGGATGGTGGTGGGGGGCCAACTTGATGGCATCCGAAATGCTGACTTTGAAGAGTCCAAACGAGACTTCCCAAAGCAATGGGTGATGTCATATTGGCTACATACTACAGTTAATGTTCAGTCTGTGCTCTTAACGAGCTCCATCTCCACCATCTACTCTGCAGTCAATTCCACCTTCTTTGAATGCAGGGGGTATATCTCAGGATCTCAGATGTGATGCATTCATCTCAAAACCTCACAATGTCATCCAGACTTTAAACAGAGGAAACACGACAATCATAATAACAAACGTAAGAAAATCCCCCTTGTCCAGAATATACATATCTCAGAAAATACTTGACAAAATTTAACAGTAAGTAGATAATTTTGAAATTTTGTATCACTAAAATTTCCTGTAAGACATTTATTTCCTAATAAACTTTTCATTATGATGCCGTTACTGTTGCTCCACTGGCCCAAACTGGAAAAATAAAAATAAACAAACAAAAAATGCTAACATGGTTGTTTGCAGTATATAAGAATAATAGCATAATAATTGTTTTTCTTAGCTATTAAGGTTGGGTGTATTTCTGACTTTCTAAAAGTAAAACATGCAGCAAGGTTAGTTAAAAACACTATAGCGAGACTATGCATTGCTAGCAACATTAGCACAATAGCTGAATTGTTACTGTACAGCGCTACCTAGAGTTTCAACTTGACAAATAATACTCTAAAACATGTGGTGTGGAAATCTTTTGTGTGTCCATCTATTGTAATGTAAATTTATCATTTGACTTTGCTCTTGATAAAAAATGAATGTCTTTAAAAATGCCAACCCTAAATTAGCCAGTTAGTAACAGCAGCTCAGCCTTGATTTTGAGTATGAACCTTGCCTAGCTAGCTAACTCTAACTTACTAGCATGTTTAGCCTTATGAAAATGAACAACAATAAAATGAGAGGTAGGAGAGGTTATGGCAGCTAACAGTAAACCAAGCCAATCAGGTGGTTACAAATCTGTCTATCTATCTAGAAAAAAGGAAATGGATAAACTCACCAGCCTTTTCATTGGGTAGACCTGTTCAACTGCTTGTTAACACAATTATCTAATCAATCATATGGCAACAACTCAGTGCATTTGGGCATATGAACATGGTCAAAACAGCCTGCTGATATTCAAACTGAGCATCAGAATGGGGAGGAAAGGTGATTTAAGTGACTTTGAATGTGGTGTGGTTGTTGATGAGCTGCTCTGAGTTTTAAAAAACTGCTGATCTACTGGAATCTTTCCATACAAGCATCTCTAGGGTTTACACAGAATGGGCTGAAAAATATTGAGAAAAAATCCAGTGCGCAGTAGTTCTGAGATGAAAATGCCTCATTGATGCCAGAGATCAGAGGAGAATGGTCAGACTGCTTTGAGCTGATAGGAATGCAACCAAAGTACGCAGAAGAGCATCTTTGTATGCACATCACATTGATCCTTGAGGCAGGTGGGCTACAGCAGCAGAAAACCACACTTTATGCCACTTCTGTCAGCTGAGAACAGGAAATTGAGTCTAAAGTTTTCAGATTTTCACCAGAATTGGACAATAGAAGACTGGAATGATGTTACCTGGTATGAATCTTGATTTCTCCTGTGACATTTGGATGGTAGGGTCAGAGTTTGATGTAAACAACATGAAAGCATGGCTCCATCCTACCTTGTATTAACAATTCAGGCTGCTGGTTGTGTTGTAATGGTGTGGGGGATATTTTCTTGGCACATTTGGGCCCCTTAGTACCACTTGAGCATCATTTAAAAACTCCAGCCTACTTGAACATTGTTGCTCATTGCTGTCCGTCTATTTAAGACAACAATGTACCCAGCTTATGATGGCTGATTCCAGTGGGGTAAATACCAATTTGGTTTTTTAAACATGACAATGAGCTGACTGTACTCAGATGGGCTCCAGAGTTACCAGATTTCAGAGCACAGTTAAGATGGTGTATAAGAGGAGATTCTTATCTTGGATGTGCAGCTGACAACTGCTGTTGTCAGTGTGATGCCGTGTTGTCAAAAAGCACTGATGTTTTACTTTATCTATGCAGATAATAACTCCAATTCATTTTGAAACTGCACTTAAAATAAAAAGAATGAAGGAATGGCATTTGTCTGTAATCCAGTGTCTGATAATGACTTGTCCTTTCAAGTGAAGACCCTACAATGATGATTAGTTTGTCTGGATGTGTTATGTACAGTACTGTGCAAAAATTTTAGGCAGGAGAGAAAAAATGCTGTAAACAAAGAATGCTTTCAAAAATGGAAGTGTTAATCATTTATTTTCATCAATCAACAAAATGCATTGAATGAACAAAAGAGAAATCTAAATCAAATCAATATTTGGTGCGACCACCCTTTGCCTTCAAAACAGCATCAGTTCTTTTAGGTACACTTGCACGCAGTTTTTGAAGGAACTCGGCTGGTAGGTTGTTCCAAACATCTTGGAGAACTAACCACAGATCTTTTGTGGATGTAGGCTTCCTCACATCCTTCTGTCTCTTCATGTAATCCCAAACACACTTGATGATGTTGAGATCAGGGCTCTGTGGGGGCCACACCATCACTTCCAGTACTTCTTGTTCTTCTTTACGCTGAAGATAGTTCTTAATGACTTTGGCTGTATGTTTGGGGTCAACAGTGAAATGTGGATTATTAAATATTAGGTCTCTCTCCTCCAAGTCTCTGTTAGTACATGACTTAATAACTGATCAACAAATCGATTTACTCTGCCTTACAGAAACCTGGTTGCAGCAGGATGATTATGTTAGTTTAAATGAATCAACACCCCCGAGTTATTCTAGCTTCCAGAAACCTCGAAGC
>VVHJ01036952.1:68078-79309 GCA_015107715.1 Tylochromis polylepis | reverse complement strand
AACGGGTCTTGCGGAGTGCCAAAAGGTTGATTCTGTTCATCTGGACGTAGCGTTTTCAGTGGGAGAAATGTTTCGTCACTCATCCAAGTGACTTCTTCAGTCTCAGCTGACTGCAGGTTCCCCCAACCTTATAAACAGTACATTTGCACAATGACTGAAACGAGCCCACTGAATGAACAATGGGCTGTGAGGTCAGTTCCTCGATCAAATGTGCAAATGTACTGTTTATAAGGTTGGGGAAACCTGCAGTCAGCTGAGACTGAAGAAGTCACTTGGATGAGTGACGAAACATTTCTCCCACTGAAAATGCTACGTCCAGGTGAACAGAATCAACCTTTTGGGATTTGCTTACCTGGATGATTAAGCATGCATCAAAACAAGTCTCAACTCACCTTTTGTTATGATTGCAGGTTAGGGACAGCAGTTTCAGTAATGGCCAAGATACCTCTGCTGGAATGTTTAACACGTCAGAGTTACAGAGAGAGCATGGAGAAGTCCAGCTCAACCCCTGAAAAGGATTCAGATGAGACAGAAGAAGAAAAATCCACTGACTCTGTGCTCTGCACAACTGAAGCACAGATGCCCTCCAAGTCATCAGCATCCTTCTCCGCTTCAGGGACAGCCACTTGTGATCCAGCTGAGGACCAGGAATCAAATGAAATGACTGACAGTGGTGGCCTGAGAGCTGCACTATTAGATGATGATACACCAGAGCTCACCAACCCGTCCACGTTTAATGTTACGTTATTAGATTGGATCAACGTTCAGGACAGGCCCAATGATGTGGAATCAGTTGTGAGGAAATGTTTTGACTCCATCAATAGGGTAAGTCATTGATCTGGTTTTATAAATGTCCAGGTAGATTTTTAAATATGGTGTGTTAAATTGGAATAAGAGGTTTGACTTTGATTCTGTGTCTTTCAGCTTGACCCGCGGATCATTCAGCCTTTCCTAACAGAATGTCATGACACAATTTCCAAGCTAGATAATCAAAACATGAAATCCATCAAAGGGCTTGAAGACAGGTTGTATGCTCTAGACCAAATGCTTGCAAGCTGCAAGAAGTTGGTGAATGAACAGAAAGAACTTGCTCAGGTATGCAAAGAGAAGCAGTATTAAATAGTTTTCACTACTTTTTGTTGTGTTATGAATTGTACTCGCATGTTTTTGCTTCCAGGGATTTTTGGCCAATCAGAAGCGGGCTGAAAACCTGAAGGATACATCTGTTCTACCTGATTTGTGTATGAGTCACACCAACCAGCTGATGATCATGCTGAACAACCACAGGAAGCTGCTGGAAATTAAAAAGAAGTGCACCACTGCCAAACAAGAGCTAGCAAACAACCTTCAAGTCAGACTTAAGTAAAACCAGAAACCATTTCTTCTTCCATATTAATTGCTGATCCTGACTGTGTTTAATGAATTGTAGCTTGCTGTATTTAATATACGTTTTAAAAAATGTAATTATGAGAATTATGTTTTCAAATTCTAATGGATGGAATAATTTTAGATGGTGCTGCTACGTGATGCTTCATGCAGACCAGGATGCAGAGAAGCTTCAGGCTCTATTCAGACTTCTAACTGAGCTAATGGAAAGAGTGAGGGTGGTGGAGGCCCTCAGTACCGTGCCCCAGATGTACTGCTTGGCAGTCGTAGAAGTAGTCAGGAGAAAAATGTTCATGCGCCACTACAGAGAGGTCAGTACCATTATTGGAAACTAATCATGCATTCAGACGTAGCAATTAAAAAAATAAGTCATCTCAATAAGCTTTACAGAAATGACAATGTACAGTATGGAATCATATAATGAAAAACTTGGTATAAAGTACCAGAGATATAGACTTAAGAAAGGTTTTTCTAAGAAGACGGTCTTCTGTGTGGGTTCCATCTGGGTACTTACACTTCCTAAAAAGATATCTCTGTTATATTAATTGGGTATTCTAAATTATATAGATGTGAATGATGGTCTGTCGCTGTGTGTTAGCCCTGCAATGGACTGATGACCCAATCCTGAATTAAATAAGCTGAGGGGAATGAATGAATGAATGAATGGATGGGTGGATGGATGATCTTTTTGGGTTTTGTTGTGAGAATTCAGGTGTTTCAAGTGTGTAAGAAATAACATTATTAACACAAAGCCGCACCTATTGGGAAGCTTGTGCCAACAGGGGGAATTAAGTTACTGTAATCAGCTATTAAGTGTGTAGACGGCTCCAATTTTCAAACATCTGGCCATTTGTGGTGTCTGTGTTGGCAGCAGCAGAAAAGAAAATGATGCCTAATTTGTGATATGTTATGACAGCTAAAGGTGGTCTAATGAAATATTTAAGTGTGTGACTTGTGTCCAAGCAATGTACTGTCTATGTTAAAGATGCAAAAAGGGTGCTTAGCCCTGAGAACGTTTGACTAATAAGACAGATTTTTGATGACTTTGATGGAATTTTCCTTCATTTGAGCTTAATTTTTTTGGTCTTTATTATTTCACAGTCACAAGAAAGAATAGAAGTTAACACTTTGTGTTTTGGGAATTGCTTGAAACATGGCTCCTCGGATTGGTGTAGTTTTTGGCAAAAAATTTAACTGTTCGTTATGACAAAAGCTGCATACATATTGGCTTTATTGAACAGTGCCTGCAAGCCTTCCATTGTATTATGTCTAAATGCTGAAATGGAGGCGAAACCTGGGAGTTAATAACTGAAATCAGTTTGTCTTTGTTTTTGTTTTTTTTCCCCTTTCAAATCTAAAAAACATTAAAAACACGTTAAGGAATGTAATCTTCTCTTGAAAATGTTTTTGAAACATAATTATTAATTTATAGTATGAGCTTAATTTAATTTTTCTTAAATCTTTTCAGTGGGCCAATGCACTTGTCAAGGATGGAAAACAACTGTATGAGGCAGAGAAATTTAAACGGGAATCCTTTGGGAAACTCTTTCGTAAGTGTTTTTGAGAAACTCTGATTAAATAACACACCAGTTCCACATAAGAACAGAATTTTGACCCAGTTACTGTTTTATTTATTATTTAGGAAAGTCTTTCCTCCGAAATCGGTTGTTTAGAGGACTTGATTCATGGCCTCCAACATCATTTTGTGTAAGTTTGTATAGTGTTTGATTGAATTATCGTGTGTATCACTTTTTCTTTGTTATCACTATTGTTTCACACTGTTTGACAGTGTATTTTCTCATGGTTCTTTATTGGCTATAGACACGAAGGCCAAGAAGGTTTGATGATGAACTTCCAGACATCTCACTTGAGGACCTGCAGTACTTGAAATCTTGTTGTCCTGTTGAGGTGCAGCCTTTCCTCATGTAAGTCACTGTCCTGAATCATTAGAGTGGTTTTAAATATCATTAACTGGGGTTTTTGTGAGAAAAAGGGGAAAAAAACTACTGGTTAACTACCAATAGTTAACATAACTGAATTTATGGTTTGTCATCAAAGTAAGCTGTTTGGTTTCCAACCAGTTCCCCTGCACTGTACTTTTGGTTTATGTAAATACATTTATTTTTGGTTTATTTAAATAAATAATACAGTAAAGCTATACAAAACTTTAGATATTTAAGAAATTAAATAATGAATAAGTCATGCATCATGTTGTGGTTGGTCTTACTTGGGGACCATGTATGTCATAGTTGGAGTTGTTTATAGTTCTTCATGATGGAGATTATGTGAATAATCTGAATGTGGTCTGACAATATTTTATGCAGATTGCATTTTGAAATGCAGTCTCTGTAACGCTGTAAAGCTAAATATTTCAGTTTAAATTAGATGTTAAAGGTTAATTTAAAAAGTCAATTCAGACTTGTATAATTAAGTGCTAATAACCAGAATCATTATAACTTGGTCAGACTATGAGGTAATGGTCCAATATAATCATCTATAAGTAAACTATCAGTTATTTGTTTGAGCTTTATTTTCATTTTCAGTTACTGTCAGTTGCATTTGTCACGACATAGTTTTATGTATCACATAGTTCACAGTTTTAATTCTACTGAATTAGGGATTTGCTCTTTATTTACCCATTACTGTGGCGATCATAGTCTCAGAACTCTGTTAATTATGCTTTTTCTTTTTCATTTGCCATGTACTCTGTTAACTAAAAGTGAACATATTTGGACTTGATCAGCCTAACCCTTAACAACTGTTTAATCTTTGATTAAGCTAATCAATTCAAGAAATAAGATTCAGTTTTAGACTCAGTTTGCTTTCTTGAACAGATTCCTGGTGTGAAAAGTGGCCTAAAATTATTCCGTTATCTCTTAATGGCATCAAATTTAAGACCTTATAAGCATTCTTCTTAAACTAAAGAAAATCACAACATAGTTTTTACCAATCTGTCCTTGTTTTTGTTTTTTTCTTTTTCTTTTTCTGCAGGCTTCCCACAGTGTGCAACTTTGAGCCCTTAAATCATCACATAGAGACACTTCACCAGCTGGTCCAAGCTGCGCAGAGCGTGGACGAGATGTCACAGACGATTACTGACCTGCTAAGTGAACAAAGGGTAATGATTTACCTTTGTTATATTACACATATATGTATTTGCTGTTCTAGTCTGAAATGAACACATCTAGCAAACTAGCTATCAAAAAGCAAACAATACTGAGCTGTAACTGTAGGTCAAGCATCTTCTCTCTCTCTCTCTCTCTCTCTCTCTCTCTCTCTCTCTCTCTCTCTCTTTTTTTTGTAATACTGTATAATTTCTCTTTTCGTATTAAGATTAAACTCCAAATTGAAGAATATATTTATTCATTCTTAGGTGTTCTTTTTTTTTTCCTAGGCATCTTGTAGTCAGAGTGCCCACAGATCAACCACATTCTCTCCTCAGTCTGAAATGCCTGCTACCACAACACCGGTGTCGCCCAAAACTCCTTCCTCTCTCAGCCTTCAGGGCCCCAGCTGCCAACCCCTTCATGTTCCTGTCCCAGCTCCTCTAGAGGACTTATCCCCAGACAGCATTGATGCACAAACATTTGACTTTGAAACCATTGGCCATCCGAACATGGATCCAGTCCTACAGCAGGGATCCCTTGATTTAGATTCTCTGGCAGAAAGCCCTGAGTCAGACTTCATGTCAGCTGTCAACGAGTTTGTGATTGAAGAGAACTTGACCTCTCCAAACCCTATCAGTGATCCTACTAGCCCTGAAATGATGGTGGAATCTTTGTACTCTTCAGTCATTAATGCTATTGATAACAAGCGAATGCAAGATACCACAATACTAGAGAGAGAAAACTCAAAGATCACTGTTCTTCAGCAAGTTATTGAGAGGTATCGAAGTGCTGCAGAGGAGTCCCATTCCAGCTTAAGAAATGTAAAGGATGATCTGTGTCATTTACGAGGTCTAGTATTAAAAGAACAACATGACTTTGGCTTTGTTCTGCGTAGTATGAGCGCAGAGGTGCGCAGTGTTGTGGACAACATCTGCCAGACACATGAACAAGCGTTGAAGGAGCAGCATCAAAGTGAGCTTCTGGCCGTACGGCAGGACTTTGAGAAGGAGGTAAAGACACTAACGGAGGAAAACCAAGTAAATCAGAATATTGTTAGAGATGTTCAACGTGCAATGCTGGAGCTTGAAGGGCTTATGGAGCGCAAGGAGAAGGAACTGACTCAGCTTGAGAATGAGAGAGAGCGATGGGTTCAAACGGATGGTATTCAGACTGATAAGATCACCAACCTGGAGCAGATTATCAGTGATCAAGCTGAAGAAAATAAGAAGCTTGCAGCCTCGAGAGACTCTTTGGCCACTCAGCTTGAAAATCTGCACTTTGAGATTGAACGCAGTCAGCAGAAGATCCGACAGGAGCTGGAAGTTGTTGCACAGAACAATTTAAAAGAGTTGGAGGACAGAATGAAGCATGAACACAAGGCAGAAATGGAGACCCTGACCAAGGATAACCAAGAGGCTCTGGAAAATCTTGCTGTTGAAAATAGTGCTAAGTTAAGTGAGGCAGCTGATCACCATGCCACTGCTATAAAAGAGAAGGACAGTCAGGTCAAGGACTTGGAGGCTCGGATAGCTGAGCTTGCAGAACTCCGCTGCAAGTTAGAGGTGGAGTTAGCCCTCAAAGAATCAGAGACAGAAGAGTTAAAGCGCTTGTTTGAGGAGTCCAGGATACAGCAGGAAGAGGCTGTCAAATCCCAAATAGAGGCTGAGACCAAAGTTCTTGGTGAAGAACTGGCAATTGTCAAAAAAGAGCTTCAGCTAAAGAATGAAGAGTATGAAGTGGACCTAGCAGAGCTTAGGACTCTCATGAGGATTGAGAAGGACCACTGCATCTCAGAGCTTGTTGACAGACACGAAGAGGAGACTATTTTGTTGAGCAACAAGCTCTCTTCCCTGCAGCAGCAAGCCCAGGATGCTGAGAGGAACCATGCTGAGCAGCATTGGAAACTTAAAGAGGAATTAGATCAGCAACTGGCTGCTGTCTGTGAAGAAAAAGAAAAGCAACTGAATAGTTTCCAAGAACGGGAGCAGGAGTTGAGGACTGTTATCAGCAGTTTGCAGCAAGAAAATGACCTGCTTTCGCAAAAAGTAGAGCAGGACAGACATGCATTTGAGATACATTTAGAGAAAGAAAAGGCCACTGAGGCTGCAGCACCAGATGCCTTTAAAGAGTTAGAGCATGAGAAAGAGGAGATGGAGAAGAGACTCTTAGATAAGATTAGACAACTTGAAAATGAGCTTCATGAGGTCCGGTCCTCAAAAAGGTAAATGTTAAATCCAAAACAAGTTTGCTTTTATGTTTTTTTTTCACATTATTTTCACAGTTACAGGTTCATCACTTTGCTGATTAATGTTTTTCTTAGAGGTATTGTGATTTTGCATTTTCTGTAAGTGTTTTTTAGTTTTAAATTTAGGTTTTGAGTTTAGATTCCGCAGTTTTCCGTGTTCAGGTTAGTTTAACGTTCCTTTTAGTATTAATTTTAATGTTAATTTTGTTATTATTATTATTATTATTATTATTATTATTATATGGGTTGTTTTTTCAGATTTTAAGATGTAATAAGTTTGGAACAGTACAATAATACAGTATAATATCGAGGCCAGACGTCGTAGCCTCTGGTTGTATCGGCAGATTTCTACCATCTATATTTATTTCAGTTAAAGTATTCTTTGTGGTTAGTTTTAAGTAGTTTAAGTTGATAACCTATGTGCCTTTCAGTGATGAAGGGTTGTCGCTGCATGCTGACGGGCGTGCAGATGCTGGAGCACCTCTGTCTCTAGACTCAGCACTACAAGAGCGTCTGCAACAGGAAAGGGCCTCTCTGCAGGCACAGATGGAGCTCATGGAGAAAAAGAAGAATGAGGAGATACAGAACATCAAAACATCACTTATTGCAGAGCAGCAGGTTTGTATTGATGCTCTCGTTAAGCTTATTTTATGGTTCTGCTTTTGTTGGTATTTGCCTACACAGGGGGGTGTGCAACCTATGCTAACATACTTGTGGGCAGTCTTCCAAAAACCCAAGAGCATGTGACTGAACGTGGATGATGCTGTGCATAGGCTGAATGACTGCTGGTTGAAAAGCAGGCTGGAATAGGAAAGAGAGCAACAGCGGAGTTCATAATGAACGGGGGAACTGTGGAAAAAAAATCCCATCAAAGATCATCAAAACATGGACAGACAGTCGCTGCAGTGGACACAGTAGAATTTATGTAACACACCGTTTCAATTCAGCTCTCTTATATTTTCTAACTTTGGTACTCTCTATAGTTGGCTGAAGACCAACCACAGCATTACCAAGAGTAGCCCACAGACTGCTTGTTTTGTGACACTGCCCCCAGGTGACAGCAAACAGCTATAACATGTAGAAATGATCTGCAAAACTGTTCATAGACTCTGTGTATGTCGATGAATGGGAGTAGTAGTAGTAGTAGTAGCACTAGTATGTTTCCTTGGCCACAGAAGAGTGAATGCAGTTAGCAGTGGTCATCTTCATTTAGTCAGCCATAAAGTGTGTTGTAAATTAAAAAAGCTCTTTGTGAAAGGGATAAGACCTAAACTACCTCAGCTTGGACTGAAAGCAGCATACACACAGGAAGAAACTAGCAGCAATATGATTACCAGAGACTTACAGCACTGGCAGGCTAAATAACCTTTAGCTGTGCAAAGAGGGGTGGATAACTATTTAAACTACTGTCAGTTTAGAGGAGCGCAATTATTGGCGCAAACAGTGGGAGCAAAAGGATACCATTGACTAACATGACAGTGCGGGGGATGTATAAGAGGGTTACCAGTGAACCTTAGCCTGAAATGCCCACTATAGTGGCCAGCTGTCAGCTACAAGCAATGCACAGTGACCCAATTTCTTTATATATGCACAACGCTTCTTGTTTGGCAGCAGAGATTTTAGCATGGCAGGCTGCCATGGAGAAATATTACCAGTAGAAAAAGTGCTTGTCAGTATAGCGTTATGGTGGTGTGAAATATTTTAAATATAGTTCATCCACCCTATAGACAACAGCCTTCAATATGCCATCAAGTTTCAGTGTTGACCTTCCAACTCTTGAGTACTGAGTATTCAGACCTCATCCATTTTTTAAAACCTGCATTTAGTTTTTTTTGTGTCTTTTTTTTCCCCCCACCTTCCTAAGTAAAAGTAGGGATGACTAATAAATTGGCAGCTGCATGAATGACACTGTTTACATATTACAGGTTATAAAATATTTTTCAGGATCACCCAGGGAACCAGAGTGTGGATTTTCCTCTAGGGACCAACTAGCTACAATGCTATGGATGATGAGCAAATCGCTTCATATGTGGACAGACATTTATTTTACTGTGCTATAGATTTTGTATTATTGCATTTACTGTTTATGAAAAAAATCACTTTGCTACACCTCCCTTTGTAGTTGAACCTGATAAGACTTGCAACAAAAAGAATTGTTAGGAGCACATACAATTTGATTTCTTTTGTTATTTATTGTCTGGTGTAAATACATGGATGTACAATACAAAAATATCAAAATACTAGGAGTAAAAGCAAACAAAACAACTGTAACTCCCATGGCTGCATGCTGATCTGTGTCCTCAGAAATTGGCAATTAAAAAGGAAATAATTTGTGCTTTGATATAAATGCTCTGTTCTCACCAAAATGGTTGTTAAGCTTGTTAAAGTTTTTAAAATGATAATAATAATTATTATTAATCTTTTTTCCAGACAAATTTCAACACCGTTCTAACTCGAGAGAAGATGAAAAAGGAGCAGATCATCAGTGATCTCACGGAGAAGTTGAATAAAGTTACCCAGCAGCAGGAGAAAGATAAAGGTGAGTGTGTACTGTCTACATTGAACACATTTCTTCTTACAGTTTTGGAAATGAAACATGATGGTAGCACCTTATGACTATTCATTACTTGTCCTGTTCTCTTGTTCTCACTGCCATAATATTAATTTTTAGGTTTTTGTCAAAAATAATGTTATTTTGTGTTTGTCAGTGGTCTTTATTTATACTTTTATTCCAGCTCTGATAGAGAAACTGTCTGAGGACCGGGCTAGTGTGATGCAGGAAAAGAAACAGTTGGAAGAGGATCTCAACCGCTTCCGCAGCACTGCACTGGTCTCCTCTGCCTTCTTCAACCCTAACCCCTCAGTTCAAGATGCCTCAGAAGCCGGGACGGCAGCAGCAGCAGCAGCTAGAGCTCTGCCCGTTGCTGGGGCTTGTTCTTCTGAGCACCTCGCTGAAACTGACAGATTGGCCTCTGTGGCAGCCATTCGAGATGACGAACATGTTGATTCAGCAGTGGAAGCCAGCATGGTGACCGTCCAGTAAGCATCTATTCTAAAATAGTTTAGAGTCTGAAATATGTCCTCGTGATTATGTGCCCGACACTATTGCTGTTCCTGGGGGAAAGAAAAATCAGAGTAGCACACATGGTGCTTAGATGGGTATCCTAACCGGTTAACCTAGCATAACCTAACCTGGTTAACACCTGTGTAGCTGCATTTGGCCTGTCAGTGTATTTATCATTACTCCACACTTTATATTTCAAACAACATTGTCAAAATATGTAAGAAACCTGTTCACCTATGCATGCTGTTGAAGCCACAATATATTTTACAGTTCATAGAGAGGTCAGTGTAAAAGGAATGCACACAATCTTGGTTACTCTATACGTAATATTTGTTGTGGAATCTGTAATGCACAATGTAATGGAAGTCCAAAAGTTTTGGATAAACCATCACTGGTTTAAATTTTAACAATATATCCCCTTCAAGGTCCTCTCCGTGTGTAGTGATGCATAGCTCTCAGCTCCTGCTTCACTGAGATTGCTTCCTGGATGTCCGTTCTGACCACTTTTATGTGTACGTTTTTTATTTCATCATTGAGCTCACTTTTGCTTTGAAAGCAGACAGTAACTTCTGCGTCAAACTGACCCAAACCTCACAAGGCTCATTACTGTTGATGAGAGCCGGGGCTCAAACGACAGTCTTCAGTGGATGAATCTGCACTCTCTAAACTCAAAAAAGTTCATGAAGTCAGGGGAATGACAGTATTCACAAGACTGTACACAGTAAAATCATCCCATATTGTCAGGTGCAGTTGGTCAGAGCAGCTCCTATAATGAACAATCCCTACAGCTGCAGGAGCGCAGAGAACAATGTAGAGCTTCACAAGAAGACCGTAATGGAAATAGTGGCCAGTTTTTGCCTTTTTAAAGGTTGGGTAGTGTGATCTCTTTGGCTGCACTTTGGATTAAGATTTTAGTTACAGTTTAAGTTGGACAAGCAAACAACGAGAATCTGAGTTCATTAATTTCTGTGCATTCACAGTGCTGCAGTACTTGGATTTTATTGCGCCAGCATGTTAATCTTGAACAAATCCATAGTGAAACCTAAAAAGGTTTCCTTCATAGACAGTGAGTTCTGTTTAGATGCCATCAAATTGATTGCGAGCCAGAGAAATAGACTTTTGTGTTGTGGAAGAACCGTTTAGAGAGCCCAGTGTATAAACTAGCCAAAAATGGACGAACAGAGGAGACATTTGACAGTCCAAGGAAGGCAGGCTAGGATCAGAGAGTGTAAGTTTTTTTTTTGAATTAATTTATTTTATTTATATATTATTTTTATTTATTTATTTATTTTTAATTATTCTTAATATTAAATTAAGAAGCACCAAGTGGTCACAAGTCAAAGAATGTTACGATTTATTTAACACAGTTAGTTTTACCTTCTGTATACTGCATCTAGTTGATTTTTGTTGTTTTTTTTTTTTTTTTTTG
>VVHJ01036952.1:39872-56456 GCA_015107715.1 Tylochromis polylepis | reverse complement strand
CAAAAAATAGCAAACACAAAAACAGTCACAGGTGCATGGGAAAAAGAGAGAACCGAGTGAATGGTCACTGTGGTCCCCAGGAGGTCTTTCAGTGTTAGCCAGTGCGGTGGGTGGACTTCTGACAAGGACGTTGGTTAGCAGCCAGGTGGAGTGTGTAACTGAGAATGCTCCTGTTTATTCTTTTCACATGCTAATGCGGCTCCTGTGTGACTTTAATGCTGCAAAACTTTTTCTTGGAGTTAACATTTTTGTTGTTTCAATACCTGCTCTTGTATCACAGCAGTGGACCGATTCAAAAGCTCCACACTCTTTTATAAATGGTTGGGACTGTGCCAGGGAGGGAGATACATTAAGTATGGGGTACATGAGGAAAAAAAATACACTGGTTGAATATTTTCAATGCAAACAGGTACCAACATTTTACTTTAAAATAGGCAGTCATTATTTGTGTTAAAATTGCAAACGTGGACAATATTTTTCCAGTTTTTTCCAGTTAAAGTATATAAATTGACAGCAGGAAGTGTTCATATGGGCTCTTTTGGTTTCTCTTGTCTTGATTGCAGAATATTATCTTCCATACACTGAGTGTTTACATGCAGTATTATGGAGTTTCAGCTACCCAAAAAATAAAAAATAGATACCAGCTTTCCAAAACTCTGTAATGAAGGACTGCATGAGGACCCACGTTTTGAGCAAATGCACCCCTATGTGGTCAAACTAAGAATTTGAAAGAAGCACACAGGCCGTGCAGCCATTACCATGCTTTTACAGCCATAATATCTAACGTGCTCTGTCAGTATTGCTCTAAATATTCAAAATCACATCTTAAGCTTTTATTAGTGTTTTATTAGTGTAGAGCCAACACAATATCTAATTGAGGAGCACAAAAAAAGCAATATGGCTTCACACTATGGGTCTTTCCATACCTTGTAGTGTTCAATCTGTAAATAGCTTCAAAGGCACTGCATCTGCCATCTGCACTTCTAGGAACTCTTCTGCATAACCATTAAAACAAGCTGTCTCAGAGGACATCATTCGTATTTCAGCCTCAACCCTGAATTACAGTGTGTTCATTATAATTATAAGGGAGGAGTGTTGCCAGGCTAGCCTGCAGAATGCCAGGTGCACACTTCCATAATCTACCATTTTAAACAACTCGGAGCATTAACAACAGTATCTACATGCTATTCAGCCATTAGTTCTCTTTGGCTTTCATGCTCAAACTCACATCATACATCTGAGCATTTTGTATTCTGCAACAGACATACGAGAAGGAGAAAGTGCAATACTTTGTAGTGTTCCATTTTTCCTAAGCCTGCTTAGGTTATGTGACTGAGCCATGCCGCTGTGTGAAATTTTATCCCGATACTGGCACTGTATCCTTGTGAGGGAGTCTTGTAAAATAGGTTTACTTAGCGCCTTTGCTGGCATTTTCCGAAGATAGCAAATGCACACACACTGTCCGTGATCGGATTAACTCTTCAACAAAATGATGTAACTCTTTGTCTTTCTTGTGTGGCATAGGTTTCTCTGCTTAAGTTTAGTGGTCATCCGGTAGAGAATAGAAACACTTGAAATCCAGTCACAGCATTATAATCCATATATTATATATATAATAGGTGACAGCCTTGGTTAATCATTCTTTGTCACCCAAATGTGATATGTCACTGCCCAGAGTGAGTCATTCACCCAAAAAAGAAGAAGAAAAAAATATCCCTAGATTTTTTTCAGATACTGCCTCAAACTGCACTGCCACAATCCTTAATTAAAAGCAAATTCTAATTTGTAAGGCATTTATATTTGAACTTTGCCTGGTGTTCCTCTGTCATGTTGAGGCACAGGATTTAAATTTCATGTGATAAGTGTGAAAGATTTTTTAAGCATCCAATACAGTAAAAAGTATGCTATGCCAAGTACACAGAGAACATGAATTTGCACCTGAGGACATATAGTTTTACATCCGGAGTCGCAAGGTGTGTCAAGACAAAATGCTAATTGCACAATTTATGAGAGAAATCAGTTGAAATATCTCCATGGATCTCATTTATTTACATTTTAATTACTACTATTACTTATTCTTATTTTTTGGATGTGACCATAGCAAGCCCAATTCCTCCCCTACACTAGAAAGAAGCAGAATGACTGTTTTCCACTGGAGGTTTAGATGCTTGTTTATCACTTTTAAATACCATCATCTTTGCTGAAATCCCCTCTCAAAAGAACCTTTCACTTGCTGGAATAAATTCAAATTAAAATTTAAATCCCTCTTTGCATTTCTTCAGCCTTTTTTAAAATAGCTGCCTCCTTTTAGAAAGCTGTTTATGTAGTGATCTGTTCATAATCCAGTTTGTTTCTCAACAGCGAAAAACACAGAAATCGTATTATCACTATCTTGGAGAGATGATGCGAGAAATCAGGAAGTATAAATGTCTGGATCTGTGGAAGTTTTCAAAGTTGTAAAGCTGAAGAATATGGCAAAAGCCTTTAAATAAAGTAGTCGGTAACACTCCAATTTGACTTGCAAATATGCTGAAAGTAAATTGTGCTGCAATATCTCAAACATATTTCTCCAACCTTTAGCAAAGCTAATATAAGTGTGCTCATTCAGTGACTACAAAACATTTTAACATGTTTCAGACAACAGATAAACAATATTTCTTGTACAATGTAGATAGATTTGTTATCAGAAATCTTGATATGTGTGACAAACAGCTACTGAAGAGAGAACTGGAGGATTAACCCCTGGCACTGTAGCTGACAAGTCATGCAGATCTCTGTAAACAGCTCTTTCTAATCTTAGGAAGTGCTCACCTTCCAGTATACCGAGAAAAACAATATCTAATCAAAAATGTAACAAATATAAACAGAAACAGCAGACATTTACATGCAATGCCTTTTGATAACAATCCATTTCAGATGTAAAATGACGCAGAAGAGGCCATAGGGAAATTTAATTTGCTCAAGCTAGATTGGATTTATTGTTTGGAAACAAATTATAATTGTGTCTCCAGAAAGTTAACCAAGATCTAAACAAAAGGAAATCAATGACCCACCCCCATTAATCACTCAAAGCCAGCTACTTGTGCTGTAGAAACTTACTTCATAATCAATTTCTTTGTTTTGCTCAAAGGGCATTTGCATTTTAGTTCATGTCAGCAAGCTTCCTGTATCTGGCGCAATCAAAAATTGCAAGCCATCCACATTAATGGAGTTTTTTTCTATTTATTCAAGTGCATATCTCTGAATACTCAAGATGATTTTAGCTTATTATGCAAACAGCCCTGCAAATATTTTGTTGAGTGATAAACTAAACTTTTCTGATACCTCATTCTTCCAGTGTCCTGGAAATTTTTTTTTTTTAGTAGACTACATACATCTGACACATTTTTCCTTTAGTTTTAATGACCAACAATCTCTAATGAATATCTTATCCTTAGGATCTTGCTACTGAGCATCCCCAGGACTTCTGAGACCAGACACAAATGCCTCTTGTTAGTTGTGTCTAGACATACTATTACAGCCACCAAGGTCATTATCAAAGCATGCATTATACACACCTGTTACCATTGTGTAGATGCTCGTTTTTGGCTGAACATCCAAGCTCCTATCTCGCCATTTATAGGCGTGTCTGCTTCATTGTCTGCCTGCCTGAGTGAAAAAGATGGGCACTCATATCTGGACCTAACCTCTCAATGACACAACAAAGTGAGTCTACAGGCCTTTGAAAAAGAAGATATCGACTGACCAATCAAGCGCTGATTTACTAAATGTAAGCAATCAGATGCTCTCAGTTTAGGGTGGTAAATGTAAGAACCAGTTGTGATCGTTGTCACTGATACTTCACCTGCAGTTATAGATGTAAATATATTTAAACCAAACTCACAGGGTTTTGGGAATAACCATTATTTTGTTTCTTTGACTGCACTGTATAGATGTGAGTATAATGTTTGCTTGATTACCAGCCCTATTTTGTAAAATTTGGTGAACATGGAAAAAAAAGAGAAAGAGATCAAATAGTGATTGCTGATTAATGAGGCTTTTCATTGAAACTGCTAATGTAAATAATTTATATAGACAATTCTGTATTCTTTGGGTTATCACTTTTAGATTGTTTGGACTTACAATGGTAAAACACCTTGGTAAATAGAAAATTGTGAGCTATGCCATATGAAACATAAAATAAAATTGAATCAGTTTGAATTGAAATGCAGTCTTAATAATCACCATGTTTTGGCTTTTATGATCGCATGTGTAGCTTTTCTACCCTACAGACCTTGAAGTTTGGCTCTTTGGTTAATTCATCAGTCAGATAAACGCAAAGAACAAGTGGTGCTGACAAATAATAAAAGCTCCTTTTCATTTTGAATTTACTCGATGTATGGATGCTAATGCCAATGTTATTATGTTAATCAACATTTCTTCCCATGTAATTTCAGTAAACATCTGGAAGTGACATAAAATCTCACCTATACCCCTTTTCACCTCAAAAGCCAAAGTTTGGTCAACTGTTGCTTCTTTTAAAAACAGAAATTTGGCTACTGAGTAATTTGTATTAATTTATTAAAAACAGTATTTCACACCCTACGAGAGGAGGATTTATCAAGTTTGGAGAAACTTTTTCAAACTCAAATATAACCATAGCGCTACAGTAGCTCCAAAGGCATCGGTTCAATGAAGAGATAAAAAAAAAACAACAACCTACATTTGTTCAAAAAACATTCCAAATGTTATTGAAGTCTCTTCAAAGGACACTGAATAAACATATTGTAAGGTTGCCCACGGTCACACATAAATCGCCCAAAGGGGGATTGCTGGGAAGTAATCTAATCATTTCTTTTAACTGAGACACACTGACATGCAGTGTAGATAATGATCCCCATGAAAAATGCACTGTATTTTCAAAAGAATATTCCCTGTCTGTTGACATTAACATAAAGATAGTTCTACATCCTGGAGCCATATCAACAACATGTACTTATGTTTGGCTACCCATATTTGCATATGCAAATAATTTATTTAAAATTTAATTCAGTCCTTTTATGTGACTTTGTGGCGATGAACAAGCGGCATCAAGTGGTTGCACAATGAGGGTTCAGTACCACCAAGAAATACCATTTGTGTCATTTTAGACCAAGCTTGAAGCATTACAGCCAAAATTAACCACAGTTCAATATAGATTTCTACGTGTCTATCACGTTCAATGGGACAGTGAATATGCATTGTTGTTTGGCTGTACGGGCTGCCACGCAAAATTAGTCGTGTTGCTTTGTTGAAATTACAGGGCGGGGTGTTGAGTGAGGGGGTTTGTTGAAGTTGTATCGCTGACATTTTGATCCTGCAGTACATTAGAAGAATTCAGTTAAACATATTTGTGTAGGTTTCACAGGAGGAAGGTATAGTGCTCAAAACAACAGGGTGCTGTGACACTTCACTTTGCTTACATAATTTGCAGCAGAATGCAAAAAGCTTTTAGACACAGATGTGACCCATTGTAATACCTTTCTAAATGCAATCAAACACTTTCTACAAATATGAGCAGGAGTTTTTAAATGTGAACCCTTGTTTGACATGTAATTTTGTCCAACCCACTCCTCTTTCATTTCTCCATCAGCTCTCTCCAGTTATGCCCACATTTTCAGTTGATGAAATAGCTTGACAAAACACTAGTTTATGTTGCATATTGGCTCTGAATGAGTTCCCTCTTTTCGAGATCTGAACAGATGTTATGGCCAAAAGAAAATGTTACATTTTCGTAAATGGTGTTGTTGCGCGGTCTTCAATATGTTCTCACAATTTGCCAGGACTGCTTAACACGAGTTGATTCTTTTTGTGTTTTCTTCAAACAAAGCTGATGTCTGGTCATGGACATGAAATAATCATCCCTTAGAACAAGCTTTCCGTGGCCTCACAGTGAGATTGTCTGCATCAGGAATGAAAGAACATGCCATTTGATGAGATGCTTACATAGATGATCCTTTACTTTCATATATTTGTACGATTATCAGGTACAAATTGTGAAAAAAAGAGGGTAAAACAGAGCATGTCTGCTCTCTTTGTATGTCTCTTTCACAGTGTACCATGAATTGGCTCTTGAAGACAGTTAGAAATTAGACTTTCAAATGAGGCATTAAACAAGGTGATGATCAACTGCCAAACCTTAAGTAATGATATTCTCCATCCTCAAGTCCCCAGCCTTGCATAACCAAATGCACAAATCACAGGAAAAAGAACTGAAAATTCATTATTATTACATATTGTGTTCACACGTCAGTCCCCGGGGACTGGGGGGACATCACCGACAGATAAGCGTGTTTGGGTGGCCTCTACCATCAGCTGGGGAAGGGCTAGGCTTGGATCTTGAGGGGGGGCCCCCTCATGGGTATCACTTATTTTAAATCCTGAGCCTCACCAACCCACCCCCCTCTTTTGCCCCCCTCGCCCCAGGCTCCACCCAGAAGTGTGGTTGCCTTTGTCATTGTAATCTGGCCCTGTTTGCTAAACGCTTCCACTGTTTACTCTCTGCTATGGGGGCTTGTATGAACAGGAGTCAGCAGGATGCAGGGTGACATCACTTTGGCTGGGGGGGGGTTTGAAAAGCTGCATTTGTGATTTCTCGGGGCCCCTTTCTTCTTTTATTCTTCCCTGTCTCTATCCAGGCCTGTCGAACGCATGAGCTAACTCAGGAGGCTAACATGGACTACAGGGAGGAATTACACCTAATTACTTGAATAACTGCTAGGCAGCAGCTTTCCATAGTCACCAAAAATCATTTCCAGGTCTGTGCCTTTTACTGATAGGCAGACTTCTGATGACAGAAAAGCCTCAGACAAAGCTTTTACATTCAAATGGTCCAAGAGAAACGAAACAGGCTGACAGGTACAAACACTAAAAAGGAGGAGAATCAAATTAACAGACAAGGATTTCATATCATCTATTTTTGTTGTTGCCGTAGTGATAAAGTCGCAGACATTGAAACTGGTCTGTTCAGCCATTGTTATCATCCCTGGCCATCTGCTGCTGAGGAGTGACATTCCCTCTCATTTGCATGATGAGTGATGTATGAGGAGCTTGGGAGGGCATATGCCCTGGTCTTATGACAAATCAAGTGAAAGTTTTTTGTTTTTTTTAAACACATAAAATGAGGATCAATATATGAATAAGTCTGGATGAAGGAGTAAAAAAAAAGAAGAAGGAATAAATCATCTGCGAGTGCACCGTGAGTGTATATGTGTCCACATGTGTGTTTGCCTGCATGTAGGCTGCATCCTCAGTAAGCGCACACAAATCTGTGGTGCCTGCGTGTGTGTCTGTGTGAGAGTACGCGCGCATGAGTAGAGCCCAGTGCGCGCATCTGCCTTCTTGTGTGCCTGTTTGTGTGTTTTGCGGATGTGGGAGTAGAGCGAGGAGGGGGGTTGGTGGCTGTTGATGTGCAAATGTGCATCATGTTGAAGGGCTGTGAATGGGGAGGTGTGACGTAAAAAGGGACCCGAACGCAGGTGCTTATCTCGAGGCTGTCAAAGGCACAGTATGTCATATTCCTGGGGACTACCTTTCAAAGCCACAGCACCAGCTCAGCTATCAAGACACTGGGAGAAAATCAAACTTTTTGGATCACAGCACTAGGTTGGTGTCAAAGTTCTTTTTATTTAATATACTGTCAGTTTGGTCAGCATTTGTCATCAGTGATATGCTGTATCACAAATGTGAACGACAAGGCTTTTAGCTCACGCTGTTAGATGCTGTCCTGTGCGATCCAAAGCAGCAGCTGAAACGTACAAGTGTTAGAAACTTATTTAGATTTACACTTAGATTTTTTATTTTTTACTCAGCTGCCGAACTTGCCTCCTCCAGATTTTACATGACTATGTGAAAAAGAACTGTGCTGGCAGTTGTTTTTAACTGTGTCAGGGAGTGTTTGTTGTAGAAAATGTTGCACAGATGAACATGAACACTGCTTTCCCGATACAAATCAGTGTTCTTAAAATTTTTGCTGGAAAGCGAGCACAGCTTCTGTCCAGGTTTCAGACAGTTTGAGAGGAGATTAAATGGCTCAAACTGCTTTTTGAGAGGCATGACCTATTTTTGATCATCCAGATAGCATGAGATACTGTCTACCTAGATTAAGTTCACAGCATTTGTGTAGAGTATAAGCTTGTCTTAGGAATAACACATGTTCGTATTGTGTGTAGAGACAAAGCATTGTCAGGTTGCCTGTGGCTTTGACAGTGACAGCTGTACATACAAGACCACTGAGCCTAATGCACTTAAACATTGACTCTGTGTTCCAATAACGTGTTTGAGCAGTCAGTCAAGTATTTTATTGCATCCTGTCCTGGCTTTCTGTAATTTGTATTACAAGTCTGAAAAAGATATGTTAATAGTGATCATAGTTTGACAAAAAAAAAATGATCTGCAAATCAGCTTTTGTGTTATTGTCTGAGGGCAAGTTGAATTTAGACAAATTCAACGGGGCTGAAGCACTACAGTCTGTTTTGAATTTATGTTATTATTTGCATCGTAACTGTGGCAAAGTTGCAAAACTATATGCTAATGCCAAATGTAGTGAGACAGTAACACAGTCCACAAGTGAACTTTTGTGTTAGACGTGGGCAAGACTTAGCTTTGACCAAATTGTAAGGGGTCAAAGCACTCAACAGTCTCCAGAGCAACTATTGATTTAAGAGGATGGATGCTGGTTGGAAAAGTTCATCATTTACTAGTAAGTTGGAGAACACTAATGGCTCAGAATCTACTTGTATGACCCGTCTTTAAGCTGATCCCTGATTTTTTTTTTTTAGGAGCATTTTCTTTTAAATGACAGTCAAGAGTAGATTAGTGTATTAATTATTAAAACATGAATATTGTTTCTCTTTCTTTCTTTTTTTTTATAGCAAAAAATCTAAATGATATAAGCTAAATACTTTAGTATTTCTATGTAACTTATATACTTTTAAAATAAATCTGTTATATCTGCCAGTGATTTTTATTTTTATTTTTGTGAGGGAAATTATTCTTTTAGTCATTTTTACATTTGAAGAATTCCCACTGATATGACTCAGTGGTAAAATATATTAAATGCCACTTGTCATTGTGCCTGTTTGCCTCCATTTGATCATAAGTTTTGTCATCATCTCATGACAGTCAGCTCTCATCTCTTAATAAACATGAAAAAGAGCCACTGAAGACATCAGATGATACTGTATTGTGTAACACATCTGAGTAATCCTTTGAAAAGTTTGCCCTGTTATACAGAGATTAAAACATATAAGGAGAGTGAAGTCACAAAGTTGCACCTCCACACTTTGTTTTAATTATAAAAGCAGCAGAGTCTGTGGTAGGGCTGTGTGCTAAAGCAGTGATAAGTAAGAGGCATTATTCCTCTCTCCTCCACACCCTCCTCTTCAAAGCACAGGGAAGTTAGTTGCTACACAACACATTAATGTAACCTCTGTTTGCCTCCAGGAACTGTCCATGGTACCTGCTGCTCAACAAAACTGGATTCACACACTCATTCACATAGCTGAAATACACTTTAAATGACTGTGATGGCAAATTTGGTTTGTACCTATTTTCATGTATTTAGCACAGAACTAAAATTAAAGTTATTTAACTTCTGGCCTCCTTTTAAAAAAAACACAAATAACTTGTCTTAAATATAAGCGAATTGCCGTCGGGTCTTCACATTGTCAAGTATAAAATGCATTTCAGACGAATACACATTGTGTTACCTGTTTTTCCACTGCTCAAACTTTCAGTTAGTTAATCCAGGAAAATGAATTATGTGGATTTAATTCAACAAGGTCTCAGAAATGATCCATCTGCTGTTGAGCAGCTGGTGAAAGGATAAATGTAATTAATTACTTAACTTTTGAAGAGTATTCCAGAAAAAAACAGTGATGTTTGTTCATCCTGCTGGAGAAAAATGTAAAGGAACAGTGTTAACAGTACCTTTCAAAATTATTATTTATTTCTCTGAACATGGTAGCGTTCCTATTTTGAATATTATTTACCTGCAGTCTATAATATTGTTTAAATATGCCCTTTTATAAATGTAAAAACCCACAGCTTGTCACAGTGGAAACATGCCCCTTAAATTAAAAGAGGTGATATTGCATTGATTCAAATTGAGCCAGTAATAAAGTCAATATTATAATATGTAATGAGTTGTGCATAATTACAGATAAAGGCAATTTATCTTATATAAATTAAAACAGATTTGAACTGTATTTTTACTGATTGGTGCTTTAAATGTCGACTGATTCTAACCAAAACACTCTAACTGGGCATTTAGTCCAAATCTTAATAAAATATTTGGAGCTGCTTATAATGTCACTCATATTTTTTAAGCTTGCTGGTAGCATACAATAAAATGATCTAAAAATGTTAATGTTGAATCAGGTGGGATTTTCCTGAAAAGACAATAAAAGATAAGAGGAAAAAAAGGAGGTTTAAGTGAATACATATATTTGCCTGACAGGGGCAAGACTATGAAATGTTCCCAATTATTATTACATGGGATTTTTTTTAAACGCCTTTCTTTTTTTTCCTTCTAAATATATTTCAGAATTTACCTTGATTGTAATGTACCTCATTGGCTGTGGTTTTGTTTGTTGGCCTAACTATAAAGGATCTGCTTATACCCTTGTGGGTTGGGAAGAATTAGGATTTATGAATTTATTTCCTCTGTTGTATTGTTTAAACAGCTTTGGTTTAGTTTTGATCCCTTCCTCTTGCCTTTGAGGCTGTTCCACGGTGTCAGCTGTTGACTGATAGTAAGAGAACTGCCTCACAGTGTGAATGAAAGAAAACTAGCGGTTGGTAAACACTGATAAGGGATAAATAGAAAGCGGTCAGGCAGAGATAGTTCTGTGGGAGCCCAGATTGTGTGCGGTCTGTTAAAATGAGATTCTGAGCCTGTCCTTTTTATTCTTCCTCCCCTCCCCTCCCCTCCCCTGTGCGGCGTTTGTCTGGAAAATCTCCAGTGACCCGGCTCGGCAGTCCCAGGCTGCAGTATTCTCTTTTTTGTATTTGTTTTGTTTTCTAACAAGGGTCAAGTTGGCCAATAGACATGTCCCTGATGCTTATAGACAGCTGTCATGACTTCAAGTACTTACAATAGTTACATTTTACATGCATTCAGGGTTCGGCACCAACACACCAGCAAGTGAAGTGTTAAGTAACCAAAGCTGTACCCAGTTTTGAGACACCTATTTCTTTTTAATTCACCTACGGTCATACAATTAAGCTCTGCAGTCCTCTTAAGTTTTTTCCCCCTTTAAGTTGGAGCACAAATTCTAATGCATACTGTATGTACCGGCAAGTATCACCATTCACTTTCGTTACAGTAAAACCACTCTAAATGACTCTTGCGTTTAATTATTATTATTCATTTTCCCCATTTTATTAATTATTTTATATATTCATGTATTTGTTTATTTATGTATTGATGGGCTATCTACCTTTCTTTGGTTTAAATAAAGACCGTCAGAGGTCTTACCTTGAAGATCACCATGTGGTGTATTTATACAGAAAATAATTCAGACCATTGTAGCCCAGCAGCTAATGAGATTGGTTGTTAAGTGAATGACACAAAGGCTACAAAAAAAAAGAGGGGGAAAAAAAGCTTAGCGTTTCGGGTGAATATCACAGTGTCCCTGCACACACACACTCACGCACACAACACACACACACACACAAACCCCAACCAAACACACTCTCCTCAGCAGCGAGACTCTGGACTACCCTGTACCCCACCTCGGTATCCTTCTGCTCCGTCTACCTCCCCGATGTCCCCGGGAGATGCAAAACAAAGGCTAAAGGGGGCATGGTAAGTCGAGCTCGCGATTCTGCCCTGTCGGACATGTTAACACGAGTGCATTTAGATGGAGAAGACAAGTGATTGTGGCTGTGTGAAGATGCGCTGTGCTGTGTAAGCCTCGGGCTCAGATAAGTAGATTCATGGCCGGGTCAATAACAGTGATGCTGTTTTATGTGGCTCAGAGTAAGATCACCACATTTCACTTCACCATTCTTAACTTCTCAATTGCTGCTCAAACTTTTTTTTTCCTTCTCTTTCCATACGCCACAAGGCTGCTTGAACTTTCTGTTAGTTTACATCGGAGCTATGACTTGCTTGGTATTCACGAAAAAAATATAGATATTTATACATATGATGGTTTATTTATTTTTTTCGATGGTCAGATATCTTAATGTTGTTGTTTTGCTCGGTTTTGCCTAAAATGCATTGAACGTAAAAAAGAAAAGCCAGGACAACACGAGAGAGGCTCAGTTTGTATCGATTGCTTTACTGCTTAGCTCGCTCAAAGTGAATGGACGTTTCAGTGCAAACACGCACATCTGAGCGCTGTGCAGATATCGTTTACCTTTCCTCCGACTCCTTATTTTGATCTTCACAATAGTAGCAGGCAGCGTCAGTTGTGGCTGCTGTAATACGAAATTTTAAGTGCATTAGCTTATCGTGCTCTTCTGTCAGGCTTGGAAGTGGGTGAAAGTCCATCTTGTATATTAAACCCTGGACTTAAGTCAAATTTACATTTTGTTAAAGATTACTCCTTTTATTGATGCATATAATCATATTCATGGACCATCTGCTGATTTGGCAAGCGTGGATCAAACTCACAAAACAGCCCTGCTAACCTTTTAAGTACAAAATAGTCTGGCTTAACTCTGCTATCCCAGAAGTCTGTGTGTGTGTGTGTGAGTGCGAGAGATTGTATGGATATTGGATAATACTTAATTTAGATCCTCCAGGCTGCTCATGCCATATTTTATTTTATCATGATCGCTTTGGTAGCAGACCAGGACTTGTGTTTGAACAACTGAGCAAATAATGTTTGCCTGACAATAAGCAAAGCAAAAGCTTGGAGTGAGGAATCTGATTAAACTCTTGACCACAGTGTACAGCTCTGAGTTTATATCTCTCACCATGGTTATGTGGATTTCACAGTTCAGCACTGCACACTTCCACCTGGATGTGAGCGGCCATACGGGTCTCACCTTTTGACCGTACTAAAGCACTGCTTTGGGCTTTTCTAGTTGTTCTGATGACTGATTTAGTCCTGAACTGTCTCCCAGTGTGTGTTTCACAGAAATAGGAATTCACCACTGGGCATCCTTACTGCATGAAATACTTATGTTCGACTCATTCCAAACAAAGCTTACGCAGATTGAGAATTCATATGCCAGAGGTAAATCCGAGTTAACACGGATTTATACTGGCATGAGTTAAAGGACTAGAGTTTGTAATCCAGGTGGCCGAGGGATTTTACCATACAGTGGCAAAAATCACTTAAAACTCCCCCAACATCCTGAGCCACTGAGCCCAGTGAGTAGACAGATTGTTCAGAATTGATGACAGCACAACTATTACAGAGCTGGACTCTGTCTCTGTGTGTGCATGTATGTGTATCCGCATGTTTCTGTGTATGTACGTATGCTCGTGTTTGTGTGTGTGCATATGTGACCATGTTTGCTTCCTATATGTGCTCAATTAATACTAAAGGGTCTGTTTAGAATAAGACCTTGACAGATTGGTCTTATTTTTCCTCAGCAGGGTAGGGGAGGTGTGTTGGGACTACTGCCTTCTATCTGCATAAACATCCATAGCATAAATAAAAATACAGCAACCTCCATTTCAGTGGCCACTGACTGACTTACAGTTCGACCAAAGTCACTTTAATATCTAAATAATGTTTTAACACTCTTTGATCACCATACACAATGCATTAAAAATAATGGATAAAAAAACAAAGGGGCATGTCCGTATGCATGTGGCGTAGTGTCAGTGTGTGCGTGACCGTGCACACCCGTGCACACCCATGTGCACTTGTGCACATGTGTGAGGAGGACAGAGGAGCAGAGATAGAGTGGAGTTGTTTAATGACAGGAACAGCTGACTCATTTAGAGAGAGCAGTGAAAGGTAATTAACCCTGGGAAAACTACAGCTGCCATGCGAGCTGTTCACTTCAGCGCAATCTGATTAGGAATCACTGCTCGAGTCCTGACTCCTTTCAGACACTATGTGTTCAAGGTAAACTTTTCCCTCTGCCCCGGAGAGGCCCAGAGCGCCGGAGACCTGCCTTTTGTGACGGGGGATTAGCTGGAACGGTTACTACGTTTCTCCAAATTGCAGACCACCTGGTAGCATTCATGCAACCTCCTTCATGAAAGGGGCTCCTTGGGCAGGAACAATGAGCAGGATTACTCTGCTCATTGTTACACCAGGGCTGGAACTTCTCTCTCCCCAAACACCTGTCCCCAAATTAGACAGGTTTGAAAAACCATGTACATGACAGAATTCAAAGATTCAAACTAACATGAGAGCGGTTTGGCAGGCTGGAGACTTGCCAATAGATGAATTGTTTTCCACTCCGTTTATTATCCTATTGATGGATAGTGCAGTGAAAGGAGATACTAATTTTATTTGTCTCAATATTTTGGTGCCCGTAATTGGATTGAAATTCACAAATAAAATAGCATATCATCTAGCCTTTCATACGATAAGGGAACTAAAAGCAGCAGAAATTTGGTCAAAAACAGAAATTGGCTCTTTGATGTCAGAAGAAACAATCTGGACTTGGTGCCGCTGTGTGGTCCGGCTCCAGATGAACTCAATTTAGAGGGAAGGCTTTGGGATGACTTTGGAAAGCGATTACAAGATTCATAAATCACCTCGGCAAAGGTGTCACCATCTGACTCTTTTATGGGACTCTTGCTAACTCCGTCCAATAACAAGTTTCCCCTGTAGTTATGCCATCATAACAAATCATTGAAGCGTTAGTGGCTAGCCAGGCTCCTAATTGTCTGTTAAGAATTCTGTGAGCTGTGTTCTTTTATTGAAGCATCTCTGTCTTGGAGAAGTGATAAGATGCCAATACGCTTCTCTATAAAAGTACTCTTTGGCAAAAGGCACAAACACTTTGCTTGGCCGTCAGGGTAGCTGTGAGGCTGTTATATCTGAAATCGCAGTTGACTTCAAGATTTTGACTGTGTCTACATGAATCCAGAAACCTCCATTACACAGAGGAATGCTCATAAATTGCTGGCAGACTCTTTTTTTTTTAAGATACAGTATTTTTTTTGCACATACATACTGCACATGTAAAAAAGCCTAATACTTTTCTTTTTCTGAGCTCTTAAAGTAGAGTTGTGCAAAATAGATTTTTGTTAATATAAGGGGAAATGCAAGACTGTTCAGCCTCTTTTGTCCCTAGATTCAGGTGAAAATATGTAATAATATTATGAACAGAGCAAATCTGCCAGTGCTGTGAAGTGTTGATAAACTGTCAATTTTTCCATGAAGGTAACTGACAATTACACATTGTGAAATGTTAAAAAAAATAAACTCTATAAATTGAACTTCTAAAAACTGATGATCACGCCACCTTCTAAATTACATGTTTTTCTTCTGTTCATGGAAATCTCTCAACAAAGACATAAATGTTACTTTGAACAGAAGTTTATCCATTTTCCCTCTGACATAATTTAAAAAACAACAACAACAACAAAATCAATCATTTTAGCTGTGCATACGGTTTTACCTGTTTCTATAGAGATGATGTGATCACTTTCCAAGCAGGTAGCTCACCTTCTAGCTTCAGCTAGGCAGGCTGTATGTTTGGCTGGTTCTCAAACCTCCTATAGGGTCAGTATAAACTGAGATCAGTTCACAATTTCCTCGCAGAAATTCATTACAAGAAAATATGAAAGTAAAAGGTGCTATCGCCTGCCGTTCACTCTTTATTATACACAAACAGAAAACACTTAGCATGTAAAATTAATGTGAAAATTATTCCCGGGGTAAACTATAAACACAGAAGTTACCCCGCACATTTACCCTTTTTTTCTCCTTCCCCTAGATCAGAGTGTAATTGCCAGTAATCAGGTCTGTTTGCTGCTGATAAAACCACTCTGAATGCGAGGAACCCTCTTTGTGTGATGACTCAATTATGCCAGAAGTGGCTCATCAAACCTGGCCCATCAGCTGCTTTAATAAATAAGGAGGAAAACTTGCTGCAGGCGCATTATAATTCCATTCATTCCATAATTAAATCCATTCCAGTTTTAACCCTTCACTCAGTGTGCTTCTGGAAGAGGAAACAAAAACAGGGAGTGATGGGGGGGGGAGTACACACCAGACAGTGACCTTGCACAGAGCACCCATCCGTTCCCTATAATTCAAAATGATACTGTTGAAGAAAGGTTAAGAGAAAAAGACTCGCGGAGAAAAGGATGGGAATCAGTTAAGACTCCGCTCCTGTGTTTTATGTATGCATTGTTTCCACACACGCACAGCCTTAGACAGTAATTATATTAAAAGAGTAATCTAATCATAACAGTTGGTTGGTTGAGTGTGCAGCACTGACATTTTGAAATCTTATTTTGTGTAATCTCATTTGCCTCTATCATCTCGCCTGTACCCCCCTATCTAAAGGAAATGTAAATAATGTAATTAATTTTATGGTCTCCAGAATCTTACTTTGCTACTCTGGCCCGCTTTATTGGTTTCAAGATGAGGTATCTGCTCAGAGTTTTTTTTTTTTTTTTTTTTTTTTTTCTTCACA
>VVHJ01036952.1:0-14793 GCA_015107715.1 Tylochromis polylepis | reverse complement strand
AGGCGAGTAAAGTAAAAAAAAAAAAAAAAAAGACATTTTCAATTTCAGTGTCAATAATATTTGATGTTACATTTAAATTTTGTAAACGCAAACCATCATCATTACTATTATTATTTTATTTATTTTCTATTGTTAAAGTAATGTTATTTCCACCACTGGGGCACAGGAGACAAAGCGGGTTGTCTACCGTCAGAAGGTCGATGGTTTGATTCCCGGCTACTCTAGTCTGTATTGCCCTGTAGTGTCGTTGGGCAAGATACTGAACCCTGAGCTGCTCCGTTGCAGTGTAAGTGTGCAAGAAAGTGCTTAGGTATTGAAAAAAGTGCTTGTATGATTGGGTGGATGAGGCTTGTAGTTAAAAGCACTTTGGATGCTCAGTTACAGTAGAAAAGCACTAAATAAGTACCAGACCATTTACTGTGATTACCATTAGGTAGATGGATCAGACTTTATGTCTAAAATGCCTTCCATATCTAAATGTCCTTATTTAAAAATGAAAGCCATCATATGCACGCTTATGCCACACCAGTAAAAGAAATACAAGCTAAAATATAAAAGCAAAGTTCAGTATGTGGTGGGAGAAAACCACATACAAAATCTGAGGCAGGCATGCAGACAGACAGACAGACAGACACACACACGGCATGCAAACACATTTCCTGTCACAAGGTGCTGTCTTCCTGTAAAGTACATGCTGTGTGTAAACTGCGAGAACATGGCCGATATCTAAAGCCTCTTGATGGCTACGTACAAACGCTACAGTCAGTTTGCAGTGAGTATATAATTTATAAGGATTGTATGTATGTGGAGAAGGCGTATGGGAACACTGTTGCTAGTAAAAACTTTCTCAGGACGATCAGACTGCTGTGCTCAGTATCACTAAAATTGGGAGCTGCAGACACAAATCATGATGCTAAAAACATGCTCTTAATGGAAATGTTGATCGTGTTTGATTTATTAGTCAGGCCTATTTAGTGGCCCATGAGTGACATGATTAATGGTCCTGTATGAGGTATTCAATTACTAGAGACCCAAATTAGAGAGTCAGCTTCCTCGTGTATTTTGTACTTTTAATAATTGTGGTTATGTAATTGGAGATCAATACCTCCTGCTATATAATTAAATCACTGACTGAGAAAGTACACAATTTCTACACAAAAGACTACCATCTGCAGGAGCAAAGGAGCTTGAACCACAGTAACAAAAAGTGAAATCAACAGAGTCCACCCAGATCGTATCTTTAAACATATTCTGTTATTTTTTTATTTCTATTTTATGTAAAATCAGCAGAAATCTACTATTTTTGTCATGGAGTCTTTGACCCAGTGTTTGGTATTCTGGACTTTGTGAATCTTATTTATTTATTATTGCTTTGATCATGAAGAGTGGGTTACGTTTCTAGTTTAGTTTTCTTATTTTTCTTATGAGTTTTCTCATTATGCTATTTATCTCTTGTGATTCAGGTATATTTTAGGTTCTTTGGTCTCCATTAGCGTTCCCCTCTTTCTGTCTTTTCCTTAGTCTTGTCTCTGTTTATTTACTTCGCTGTGTCCCTCACTCTCTCTCTGTCACTCTCTCTCCCTCTCTCCTTCCCTTGCCCTCTCACTCTTTCCCTGCATCAAGTTGTGTGTCTTAGTCTGCATTTCAGTGTGTTTCCTGTTTTATTTTAGTAGTCCTTGTCTTTTGTGTTTTACGTTCATTTGCTTCCCTTACCTCGTTATGTCTAATTTGTTTCCACTGTGTTTCCCAGCTTGTGTATATATTGTCTCAGTCTCTCCGTGTCCCTTGTTGGAGTCTCTACTTGTCTGCCCTTGTGTCGCCCAGGTTTCATGGTTTTTAGTATTTCCCACTTAAGGTTCTCAGTTCATTTTGGTTTTCCTTGTTTTGTATCAGCCTTAATAAATGGCTCACTTTTTCTTTACTAGTTCCTGTTCTCCTGCGTCATCTGCATTTGGGTTCTCTCTCTGCCTCACACGATCTGCTGCTGCAGATATTACCAATTTTTGCTTACTGTTAATTGAAAAATAAACAAACAGGTAGATCCCAGCCTGAGCAAAGACAATAAAAACATATAGTTAAGTCCATAAGTGACACAACATTTTTTTAGGTCAAGGGGTTTAACAAATGTATTGCATTAACTGTTTAGGAATTACAGCCATTTTCAGAGGCTCAAATGTAACTGGACATTTCACAAGTGGTTTCATGGTCAGGTGAGTGCTGGTCTTCCAATATTTTATGTAAATTAAAGCAGATATAATATCTGGAGATGATCCCAAGTGTCAAACTTGTTTTTTGTAGATCTTCACCGGAATTTTCAACAGGAAATCCAAGGTGATGTTGGTGATGGAGATCATCATTAGGTTGAAAAATTAAAATAAACCTACCAGAGTGAGAGCAACAACTTCAGAGGTGGCCAAATCAACAATCTGGTTCAGTCTTGATAAGAATGAATTCGCTGACCAGCTCAGCAATGCCAAAAGGCCTGAAAGACCACAGAAAACAACTGAAGTGGATGATCACAGATTATTTCCTTAGTTAAGAAAAACAACTTTACACCAACTAGTGAAGAACACTCCAAAGGAGGTAAGTGCATCATTATCAGAGTCTACAATCAGGAGACGTGTTCACAAATGGTAATAGAACAAGTCGCAAGCCACTGGTTACACTTAAGAGCAGGAAGATCAGATTAGACTTTGCCAGAAAACATCTAAAAGAGTCTGCACAGTTCTGGGAAAATAATCTGGACAGATAAAACTTTTACCAGAATGACTGGAATAGAAAAGTATGGAGAAGAAGAGAAATGAACTGAAGCATATCACATTACCTCTCAAAAACTGTGGAGGCATGTATGGGTGCCCATCGAACCAAGACACTATTGTTTTTATTGATGATGTGTCAGCTGATAGAAGTCACAGGATGAATTGAGAGGTGTACAGGGCATACTTTCTGCTCAGATTCAGCCAAATGCAGCAAAATTGATCAGGCAGAAGTTCACAGTACCAATAGATAATGACCCAAAGCATACTGCAAAACAAACCCAGCAGTTTCTAAAGGGAAAACCTTCAATGATCACCTGATTTCAACCCAGTGCTTTTCAGATAGACCCACAAACAAGCAGCAGCTGAAGGTGGCTGCAGTAAAGGCCTGGCATAAGAGCTCAAGCGAAGAAACGGAGGATTTGGTGATTCAGACAGTAACTGACTGCAAAGGATTTTCATCCAGATAAACCAATCTATATATATTTAATATTTATTCCAAATTACTTTTGAGTCTCACAAATTGGGATTATGAACCCCTTGAATTAAAACTGAAAGTCTGCACTTCAATCACATCCTGACTGTCTGATCTAGTGTGCAGAGGCAAAAATTACAAAAACTTAAAATTAGAATTTTAAAACTTTGTTGATCTGACTGCATGCTTTCCACAGTCTAAAGCATTACAAAGAGACAAGCCTCTTACTATGTGAAGTAAAACCTTGGTGCAATACAAAGCCTGTTTAGAGAGAGCAGACTTTAGACTCATGTGTGTCTGCTGACCACAACTGCTTCCTTATTAAACCTGAGGACCTTCCATTCCCACACACTTCCCCAACAGGCCAGAAACCATCTGCAGGCTAAATTTAGGCCTGCACATTAAGGGAGCTCCTCTTAAGGGAGCTGTGTGAGGTTATAAGGTGTGTGGAGCTTTCCAGGATCTTTCTAAGTTTAGATTATTCTGTTAAAGTCACGGTAATGAACAAGAACAGTGTGTCATGAGAGTAACTTACATGCTTTAAGATCAAAACATAGATGGAAATTCTACTGCTGTAATGCACCATCCTCTTTATAGTCTATAATTTGACTACACCTGACTCACAGTGGGTTTTTTCATGGCTTTTTGAAAATGTTTGACACGGATATAATTAGGCTATGGGATGTAGCTTACAGTAACTTTCTTATGTAATAGAAAGTATATCTCATATATTACACCGGCATCTTATCTGGTTTTGAAAATTTAAAGCTGAAAAGAAAAAAGAAAAATTTATAACCAATTTAACATGAGTGATGGCGATAATTAGTGACGATAAGGGGAAAAGCTCATTTTCGCGAGGTGTAATAAATGATAGATTTCTTGCGGTCTGGGGCACAGAAGTGTGTCAGACTTTTTAGATAATAGATTTTTCCTATCCACTTTGATATCTGATTCCTTTTATAAGGGCACGAGGAGAGGAATATACATATCAGTTTCCTATAACGTTGGAGCCCGGCTATGATTGGAGGTTTTAGGGCTCTTTCTATGAAGTCCTTGGTATAATCTACCGATTATACAACACCTGAGTCTGAAACACCTCCAGAAACTACATACACAGAAACTTGTGAAAACATTATGGACCGCTACACAGAACTAATTTAAAAAAGAATAAACACTGAAAGAAATGAGTTTTCTTTGTCACGTAAAAAGGATAAAAGTCATTTTAATGAATGCATGATGGACCTGGGGAAAACAGCGTTTTCTTACTTGGACATGGAATACTTTCCAGAAAGATCCGTCGATTTTCATAACCATAAATCCATCCATCCATTCATTTTCCGAACAGCCTCTCTAATTCAGGGTCGCGGGGGTGGTTCTGCAGCCTGTCTGTCGTCAAAGGGTGAATGGCAGGGTTCACCCTTCATAGGTCGCTAATCTATTACAGAGCTAACACAGAGAGACAGACAGTTTAGCATTACCAGTTAAACTAGCATGCATGTACCTAGACTGTGGGAGGAAGCTATAGTACCCGGAGAGAATCCACACAGGCTCCGGGAAAACCTGAACTTTCCATCCAGAAAGGCCTCAGCCAAGAAGCTGTTTGGTGACCACTGCGCCCTTTCACAAAGATCTAACCTTAAATATGTTTATATTATGCTTATATCTACTAGTGATGAATCATAATGAATGTTGTGATTGTGTTTGTTAGGGGTATTTGTGCATTACTAGTGCATCTAAAAAAAGATTTGACTATTGTAAAAAAGTTCTTTTTTTCCTAATTTATTTCTAAAAGATAAACTTTGATATATTTTATATTTATTGCATGTAAATTTAAATATTTCAGCCTTTTTTTGCTTTAATTTTGATTATTATGGTTTGTAGCTCAAGATAATTAGCTATATTTCTTAAGATCAATCAAAAAAGGATTTAGAATAGAACTTCTGGAAAGCACACTCAATTTATATGCTCAGTACTTGGTTATGGCCTCTTTATGACAAAGTGCTGCATCAGTGAGGCATAGCGTGGAGGTGATCAGCTTCCAGCACTGCTGAGGTGTTGCTCTGATAGTGGCCTTCAGATTGTCTGGTTTTTTGGGCCGGGTGATTCTCATCATCAGTACTCACAGTACTCTACAGAAATCATAGATTCTCTGTGGGATTCAGGTCAGAAGAGTTGGCTGCCTAATCAGACATGCCACACCATTTATTACTAGTTTTGGCACTGTGGTCCGGTGCTAAGTCCCGTTGGTAAAGGAAATCATCATCTCCATAATTCTTGTCAGCAGATGGAAGCAAGAAGTGGTCTAAAATCTCTTGGTAGAGGGCTGTGTTGAGTTTGGACTTGATAAAACACAGCTGACCAACCATTACCACCACCAGCAGGTGACATGGAACCCCTAATCATCACAGACTCCAGAAATGTCACACTGGACTTCAAACACCTTGGATTCTGTCCTAGTCTTCCCCCAGACTCTAGGACCTTGATTTCCAAATGATATTTAAAACTTACTTTCATCTGAAGCCTTTAGACCACTGGGCAGCAGTCCAGTTCTTTCTCTCCTCACCAGGGTCAGATGCTGCTGATGATGTCATTGGTTCAGGCATGGCCTGATATTAGGAATGCAACGTTGGACATCCTTTCCTGATGATGTCTGTGCACGGTAGCGCTTGATGCACTGACAACAGCCTCAGTCCACTCCTTGTAAAGCCCAAGTTCTTCAGTTGACTTGTCTTGACTATTCTCTCTGGGCTGCGATCATCTCTATTACTATCACACGTTTCCCTTCCAGTCAACCTTCTATTATTACGCTTCAATACATCACATTGCAAACGGCTAGCCTTTTTAGCGCTGAGCTTCTGTGGCTTAACCTTGTTGTGGAGGTTGTTGTTGATTTTCATCTTGACAACTGTCAATCAGCAGTCTTCCCCATGACTGTGGTTGTGTCTAATAAACTAAACCGAGAGATACAAAGCAAAAGTCCAATCTCACCTCCCATTTCTTTATATTTAAGATTGTTTATATTTTTATATTATATTAGGAAAATGGGAACTAGGAGCTGGGATTTATTGAGACATGTACAAACAAACATGGAAATACGGTATATAAGACAAAAACAGAGGTTGCACAATTCTAATGAGCTTGAACGTCAATAATTGGTATGACTACATTTATTCTTCAACACAGCCTGAACTCTGTCAAGATGATCCCATGCTGCTTCACACTGTTGAGGTCTGGGCCCTGACGAGGCCAGTCCATGACTGATAGTGTTCCACTGTGCTTTACTATCCAGGTAGGCTTTAACTGCATTAGCAATGTGTTTGGGATCATTGTCATGCATTGTATTGTTATATTGTATTATTATTGTATATTGTTGCATGGTGGATCAATTATGACAAGACCTCCAACACCACTGGCTGAAACACAGCACCGAACCATGACAGAGCCTCCATCATGTTTTACAGATGATTGTAGATACTGTTGTATCTCTATCCTGACCTCCTCTATACATGTTGATGACAGTGTGAAACAAAACATTCAAATTTGGATTCATCACTCCATAAGACCTGTTGCCACTTATTTTCAGTGCAGTTCTTGTGTAATCTGGCATACAACAGCCTTTTCTCCTCTTTCCACTCATTGAGAATGGCTTCTAGACAGCCACTCTTGAAATGAGACCATTTCTGAGCAGGCTTCAGTGGAATGGAACAGCTGAATGAACAGCTGCACCCCAGAAGGGGTGGCTGTAGCTCAAGAGGTAGACCAGGTCACCCACTAACTGGAAGGCTTGTGGTCCAATCCTCGGCTGCACCAGTCTGCGTGCCCAAGTATCCTTGGGGAAGATACTGAACCCCAAGTTGCTCTCTGATATATTAATTGAAGTATCAATGTCTGTAAATGTTAAATGGAAAGTCAGAAGTGTAGGGAAAAAAGCACTTGTCTCAATGAGTATATGTTGTGTAAAGCACTGAGTGCTAGAGCAGAAAAGTGCAATATAAGAATCAGTACATTTACCATCTCTGAGGTGCTGTGTCAGGTCTTTGCTAATTTTTTCCCCTTTTTCTTAAGGACATGACTCTCAGATATTGTTCATCTGATGCATTTTTTAGGCCTGTCACTTCTTTTGTCCTCGACATGTCCAGTTTTTAGGAAGGCATAGCACACCATCCTGAGATATGCCAAGTTTTCTGCACATAGCTCTTTAGGATTCACCTTATTGGTGCAAAAATGCTAAACTGTGTCAAACTGTGTTATCTTTGGCATTTTCCATAGATTCAACTAAAGAACTTTGAACAAATGATTTTTGTGACAGGCTGCTAGTAACAAAAATGCCTAAAAATGCAATTTAAAATTGATTATTTGCTAAGTCATCTGTTATGTGTAAACACAACACCGGTTCATCCCTTTGGTTGGGTACTTTTTTTATGCTTGGTTCATAGGTCAGGGTCAAGCGACTCAACAAACAAACAAACAAACGAAAAAAATTCTTCTGAAAATTATGTTTGTTTAAAGTTTGGAAGACCTCTAGAAAACCAAAGAACTGTTATTAAAAACTCCTTTAAAAATTAAAAGAAAGCCCAGATCCTTGGAAGTAAAATACAAAGACTCAAAACTTTTGCACAATACTTTTTGCTCAAACTCAGAATGAAATAGTCTAAAAATCTGAGATACTGAATTTCTGAGTTTCATAAGCCATAATAAATAAAATTAAAACAACAAAAGCTTTAAAATGCTTCACTTTATACGCAGTGAATACAGACTTTTTAATAAAAATGTGAAGCAAAACAACTTTTTTCACGACATTCTAGATTTGTGAGCAGTACTAGAAGATTTTGATGTCGTATATCTTGTATTTTAAGTTGTATTTTGTTGCATTTGTAATATACTGAATTTCTGCGGCTACTATACCTTGGCCACGTCTCTCTTCTAGACGAATTTTGATTTCAGCGGAACTTCCAAGTGAAATAAAGGTAAACAAACATAATTTAAACACGCACACAAACACTAATAAAAAAAAATCCCAGTTGGTTTTGCAAAGGTAAACAGATAGCATAGATAGCAGCTAGAGCAACAGTGCTTCCTTCTAACGACGTTTTAAAACCACGTGACCTGTGTTTACATCCTCTTCTCAGCTGTTTCTTTCTTCTTCCACTTCGACACAACTGCTCGCTGTTGTTACTTTACCTCTCCAACCAACCAGCTGGTTAGTTAGTGCAGTAAGCTAGTACTTAACCACTTGAAGAAGCTGCTGGTGTGTGAAAGTAGCTGTCACTGACCGTCGCACTGAACAGCGCTTTACGAGGAATGAGTAAATGCGACACGGCATTGTGAGTATTTCTTATTTGGTATTCCTTATTTAGCCAGCGGATGTTTGTGTAAGAGTTACCCGCTTTGTGTTGTCGTTGGCAGCTGTGTTAGCTTTCTGTGGTGTGACACGGTTAAGAAGCTGCGCTGTGTTTGCTAACTGTGTAACTGCAGGATAAAGAGGCGAGCTTACCTAACCTGCTTTGTCTCTGTTTTCAGTGATGGCGCACTCAGGCCCACAAAAAGCTAACGTTAGCCCGCTTTAACGGCAACTCGCATAGCGTTGTGTTGCACTGAATGATAACTCAAACCCCCAGCTTCTACCTGAAACGCATAATTTCACATCTAAATTCGTATTGTACTTTATTTTTTATGTCGATGAGCGCACAGGCTAGAGCTGCGAGTGGGCCCGGGGTGACTTTTCTAACAGAAGTGCGAGCTTTCTCGGGCGAAATTATACTCCGAAAGATCTGTAATTTATGATTTTTTTTTTTTCTGTTAGAGTATTTCTGTTATAATACACGAGTCTGATATTTCATCCTCCTTACCAAACCGGTTTAGCTAGTTACTGCTAAAGATTGGGGTTAATCGCACTGCAGAGAGAGCTGGCCAGCGACTGCGTTTTGGTCGACAAGTGGGAACAAAAGCTGCATGAAAACCTCAAACACACCACAGCCTCTCTCGCTGTTTGACAGCTGCTTTAATGAGTGCTTGGCTTATGTTTCTCACAGGTGCAGACGGCTTTGATTGAGGGAGAGCCGTGATTAATAACGCTTGACAGAGTTTCATGAAAACGCCGTTGTTGTTGTTGTTTTGCCCCATCGTCACACGCAGTGCGAAGAAAGTCTCTGGGCCGCCGATTGGCTGACGGGCTGCGGTCTGTGTGGCAACCGCGAGCACGTGACCAGGCTGCGCGCGGATTGGCTTCACCAGGTGTCAGTTGTGGGAATTTTGGGAACATCTGTGAACACCATTGCATGTAAAAAAAACAAAAAAACAAAAAACCCGAGTGACGAGAAAACGGCGCAAACCTTGGGACTGCATTCCTCCCATAAACAGCACCTCACTGTGGAGGTGTCACTGATTATATCTTAGTCCATTCAACAGCCTCAAAAAACCAAATATTTGTGGGTTGTGATGCCTATATAGATATACAGGCATCACAACTTAAAAACTAAAGTATTTTGTCTGAATTCTAATGAGTATGACTGACACTAACTTATCAAAAAAACTCATGATTATTTACTTACTTTTTATATGAGCAAGTGACCAGAAAATGGAAACCTGTAGGCTATATCCTTCACATAAACATCATCTTATTTTGAAGTTGTGATCAGAGGTTTACATGCACTCATCATGGGCATGAATGTTACGGTAATTTTGGGCTTTTAGTGATTTCTTTCAACTGTTCTTTTTCCAGGATGGTGTGATTGTACAGCACACATTTAACAACTTTAAAAAAAATTTAAAAATTATAAAATTTAAAAAAAAAAAAGAATTGGGTGCACAAGTTTAAATTTGTTTTGGATTTTCTCTAATCCATAAGGTCAAAAGTATGCATGCAGACTTAAATGTCTACATACACTCACTGAAATTTTATAATAAGTGATGCTGAAACTTTTACAGTGTTTTTAAAGACCATTTTCACACCTGTAGTTAATTTACTCTGGTCCAAATCCATTGATGAGTTTGTAAACTTGTACCTTTTTCACATGGTTTGCTTCGTGTTTTCACACAGAGAAAAATCCAAGTGAACCAAAATGCATCACTACAAAACACATGAGAATGTTTAGTCTGCTCATTGGCCAGATGTGTCTGGGGTGGGTGTAACGAAAGTAAATACAGGAAGAAGGTATTTTGTCCTGGACTATTGGCAAACAAAGAGAATTTATGTCAATTTTACAGCTAGCTGCTAGTCCATACATACCTTTGCACATCTATAGTACCTTCCTGCACTGAGAATACAAAGCATACGTTGCTACAGGACATTTTTAGCTCAGACTTGTATGGTTATTTTGGTCTGCAACCAAGTGCAATTACTGTGTTCACACCTGCACCAAGGAGGAAAATGAACCAGAGTTCGTTCTAAACTGATTAAACACCGCAGGTGTAAAAACACCCTCACTTGAGAAGGCTATTTCCTATTAATTTCTTGTTAGAGATGATGATTGACTGGTAGTTTCTCTTTGCCAGCATAAAAAGGACTGGCAGGCATTCATTGGCTTGACCAATACACAGAACAATGAGAAAGTCAAAGTTCAAACAACTGTATGTAAGTACAAGTTATTTAGATGTGTCACCACTTTGCCGAGGTCTGGAAGAAGATGCAAAGTGTCGCTCTGATGAGAGGAAGCTGGTTAGGGTTTTCAGACACAACCCAGGAACCACCAAGGCTGCAGCCTGCCACAAACTGGAAACTGCTGAAACCTGAGTGTCACTGTCCACAGTGAAGTGAGTTTTACATCATCATGGACTGAGAGGGTGCAGACCAAGAAAGAAGCCCCATGGTCAGATGAGACAAAGATTCAAGTATTTGGTCACCACGACAAGAGGCATGTTTGGAGAAGTAAATGTGAGGCTTTCAAACCTAAGAACACTGAAGCAGCTGTCAAGCACGGTGGTGGTAACATCATGTTCTGCGGTTGTCTTGCTGCCAGTTGTGCTTGTACATTGCACAAGGTAGATAGAATAATGAAGGACTACTTCCACATTCTTGAACTTCACCTTAAATCAACAGCTAGACCAGGGGTGTCAAATGTACGGCCTGCAGGCCGGATACAGTTATTATTAATTATATAATAATATCATATGTCAATTATTAATGACCCGTTGGGATGTGGGAGCCGATTCTTCATCCTTGCTGAGAATCCATGCAGGCAGGGGTGGGACTTTACTTTGACAGGCAAACCATGTGGCCAATCGCGTGCAACGAGAGAAGGAAGAGGGGGCAGACGTTCTGAAGACAGCAAGTGTGGTGGCCAGGTACATAAAGAGACGGGGAGCCAGATTTAAATGGAACCATGAAGGTGAAATGGTGAAGAAACGAGCAAAAGTGTAAAATAAGCAGCGTCTGGCTGCATTTCAGTGATACTGGAGACTGCAAAGCTGAGTACAGAATTTATCAAATTAGGAGCTGGCTAAAGTAATACCTGTTTTATTTTCAGTCATTTTCCATTGTGGGGGACAAAAGATTTTAAACTTGTCCAGGCCTTAAACCTCACGTGTGTTCTCCCTAGTAGTAGTAAATGCATCAAAATAAGGTTGTTTGTTTTTTTTAAACACTGAAGAGAGAGAGGGGGAAAAAAAAAAGTTGCTTCCTTGAAAAAGACTAAATTTACAGTTCAGTATTGAATATTACATAAAATAAACTATATACAAAGTGTCTTTGAATGGCAGAGATACAGAAATGGCTGCATGTAGCACAGAGCCATGGCTCAGTATCTGAATGTGCGCTTGAAGCCATTTATAATTCCCAGCTTGTTTGATGTGCTGCTCACCACAAACAAGCACAAGCTTAAACTTTGGACTTTTAACTGTATTTTCATAAATTTTACAGCTTTTCCTACTAATAAAAACCTCCCTTGTGGCCATCCATGCTACACAAAGTAATTAAGCAATAAACAATTAACTTGTTGAACCCCAGTGCCCCCAGTACCAGAGGCGAGAGGGAGAACATCTGGTTTAGCTCGACGTACTGCCAGATCTGTTACTTAAATATAGACATGTGTGGTATCCCCAGAAACTTCAGTATCTCAGCTAAAAGCCCACAAAACCATTTCAACAACCACCAAACACAGCTAAAACGGCAAACAATTAAAAAGCAGGTAAACAGATACCGCAAAAAGATGTAAACGCAGCATGTGGCACATACACGGACATGCCGTCAGGAGCTGAAAGCAGACATCTGACAGATCCTGAAACTGCAGGTTTCGTCACTCTCCGACTAAAATTCACTGAACCAGTGGCAAAAGACCAAAACTACACTTGACGTTTTAAAAAAAACAAAACCTATTTACAGCATTATTCGCTTTCTTATTACGCACCAATCTACTATTGCTATAGAAATTTCTGTTTTTTAAATTTTTTTTATGACTAGTTAAAAAAACAACAAAAAAACGAAAGAAAACTGGACAGTCTGAGCAATGAGCTACCTGCTTAAGATCAAAGTGGGCTGTATGTGGCCCGCAACGTAAAATGAGTTTGGCACCATTGAGCTAGACAGTTGAAACTTGGACACAGTTAGATGTTCCAACAGGACAATGATCCCAAACACACATCAAAACTGGTCTTCAATAAAACAAACTCAATAAAGCAGGCTAACATTAATCTTCTGGAGCAGTTTTCCTAAAGCCCTAACCTTAACCTTATTAAAAATTTGTTCACTATACTTAAAAGTTGGGTCCGCACCAGAAAACCGATCAATTTAAATGGACTCCACCAATTCTGCCAAGAAGAGTGGTCAAATATTCAGCCACAGTTATGCCAGAAGCTTGCTGATGGCTACCAAAAGCATCTGGTTGAGGTACAACTCTGTAAGAGACATTTAACCACTCAAATATTTACAAGGGTGTATTTATATCTTTGAGCCTGTATGCATGTATACTCAACAGTTCAAAGAAATCATTAAAAGCCCAACATTACCATGACACTCATGCTCATGGTGAGTGTATTTAAAAATCTGACCACAACTGTAGCTGTATCACAGGTGGAGAATAGTCCACGAGAGATTTGGACTAACACAGTCACAGTAGGTAAGAATGATGAGTAGTAACATAAGGTAGACAGTGGTTGGAAGCCAGAAGCAGTGAGTTCTTATGTTTCTGGATACTGGCAATTAGGTCTGCAGACATGACCTATGACTATCCAGGCATTTAGTGTGACTGAGATGCTCCACCATGCATGCTTGGACTGAAATTCATAAATGCCGTTGTGTTCAGTATAGCTGTTGTTACCGACGTCAAAACGGACAGCAGTAATGTGTTGCAGGCTGATAGACCATCAAAAAGTCTGTGTTCAGGGTCCTGACCAGTGGTAAAGCTGCCTGCTGATGTTATTGCAATAAAGGTTTAAGCTCCATAGACCTGGGGAAAAAATTAAAAAAGAAATATCTTTCAGAGTATAATGGGAGCTGTTTCAAAACCAGGTGTATTCCAAACCAATAAAGTGTGACATTTTTATCTCAGTGGTTTATGTCTAAATGTATTATCAAAGGTAAATTGATACATATTATGCTACCTAGCTTATCACAATTATAAAACTTTAATAATACAGTGTATTAATTTTCTGATGGTAAATACTGATAACTATGACTTCAACTTACTGTTGTTGAATTATCTATTGATTACATTCTTATATTTCAGTAAAAATTATAGATTTTCAGAAAATATCCTTCAATGTCTTGTACTTTTTTTGCGCTCAAACTGCTATTTTAAATGTGTTTTTTAAGAGTCTGTTCAATGGATTTCAAAGGCAAAATGCAAATAACTTCATTTGTATCTAGACCCAAACTGAGATAAGCAAGCAAGTAATTTATTTATATAGCACTTTCAGACAACTCCCAGCTGAAAACAAAGTGCTGTACACTTGACATGCCAAAAACAATACATTTAAAAATAGAAATCAAATTAAAATAAAAAATGTAAAATAATGAATTAAATTTAAAATAATAAAATCAGCACAAATAGCAAAGACAAAATGATAATTAGAATTTTAAATTAAAACAGTAAAATCAGCACATTAAATAGAGTTAAAACGGTAAAAATCAGGGTCAAACTGTGTCATAAGCCAAAGAGTAAAAATGGGTTTTAAGACGTGTTTTAAAAGTGGACAATGAAGGGGCCTCTCTAATATGCTGGGGCAGATTATTCCAAAGGTTAGGAGCAGCAATAGAGAAGGCCCTGTCCCCTCCGAGCTGCCTCTTGGACCTGGGTACCTCCAGGAGCAGCTTGTCAGCTGACCTGAGAAACCTGGGGGGTGAGTAAGGATGAAGAAGCTCAGAGAGGTAAGGTGGGGCAAGACCGTTTTAGCATTTAAAAACAAACATTAGAATTTTAAAATGAACTCTGAGATGCAGGCAACCAATGGAGTGAAGCTAGGATGGGAGTTATGTGCTCTCTTTTGCGAGTTCTGGTTAAAAGTCGTGCAGCAGCATTTTGAACCAGCTGCAGACGAGAGAGAAGACACTAACTCCAAAATACAGAGCATTACAGTAATCCAAACGAGATGAAATAAAAGCATGGATTACTGTTTCAAAAAGCAGCC
>VVHJ01036950.1:23216-34634 GCA_015107715.1 Tylochromis polylepis | reverse complement strand
CTGAAAACTGCTGTTCACAAACGCTGTCCATCTAATCTGACTGAGCTGGAGCTGTTTTGCAAAGAAGAATGGGCAAGAATTTCAGTCTCTAGATGTGCAAGCTGGTAGAGACATACCCTAAAAGACTGGCAGCTGTAATTGCAGCAAAAGGTGGTTCTACAAAGTATTGACTCATGGAGCTGAATAATTACGCACACCCCACTTTGCAGTTATTTATTTGTAAAAAATGTTTGGAATCATGTATGATTTTCCTTCCACTTCTTCCGTGTACACCACTTTGTATTGGTCTTTCACGTGGAATTCCAATAAAATTGATTCATGTTTGTGGCTGTAATGTAACAAAATCTGGAAAAGTTCAAGGGGGCCGAATACTTTTGCAAGCCACTGTATCATGCTGGGATAAAGTGAACCAAATAATTCATGCAACCAACAATATAGACACAATGTTGTTTGTATGGTATAGCAAGTTTTGCCCAAGAACTAAATATCAATACTGAATGCCACCTCGGAATTAGGGAGAGTGTAATGACCTGAGTGAAACCAAACTGTGATGACAGCGGTTCTGGCTTTGATAGAAGAACTCCGGGCCAATTAGACTTCTTAAGCTGGCTATTCTCTTTTGCAAGAGAATACTTTTGCAAGCCACTGTATGCGCACTTTTGTCAGCAATTCTGGGGAAGTATTTCAGCTTGTGTGCATGTGTTGAAAGGTTGTGATTCATGTATAACATAAGGATATCTCACTCTTGTGAAGTGAAGCAAGTCCAGCTTAACTGCAAGCTTGGCAGTGGGTCAGATGTGAAACAAACATAATTTTTTGGAGGCTTGATCAAGACCTCAGTCTGAAAATAATCGTCACTGCGTGCAAATCTAAGTCAGCTGGCTGGTTTGATGGGAAAGTGAGCTATATGAACTGAGGTTTTAACAAGGAAATTACAGAAACACCTTGACTGGAGAACAAAGATAGACGCCACACTTGATTTAGACTGGCATGACATCACTGTTTGCATATTTATTTCCACATCTTCACATGAATCAAGTGCAAACTCAGACCTGCACTGACGTCAGCTCTACGACTCGTGGCTGAATCATGATTACGTGCGTGCAGTTTGCTCTGATGTGAACACTCAGACTACACAAACCCACACACATCTTTACATACTGGGACAAAGGATTGAGCTAGTAGGCAATTATTTCAGTATAGCCAGTGCTACATTAACATTTGTTTCCATCCAGAGTCCCTCCAGAGTGGACCCACGTTAGGCAGGCCTGCCCTCATGAAGAAAATTAACAACATCTGGACATGGAAACTTCTACCCATTTTACTAAATGGGGGCTTTAATAAGGTAAAAGGGTGAAAAATGAGTGTATGCATGGGAAAACACCCAGAGCGCACATGAAGAAGCACAAAGGTCCAGTCATCTCTGGGTTCCCCAATACAAATGCGCACAGACAGAAGTGAAACTGTGTTTCGTATGGAAAATTACCTCATGTTTAACAAACTTGAGTCAGGTGGTGGCAGTCAAATTTATGCACATACACTTCTTTCTAAAGGTGTCACATGTTTGGGCCAAACTGTTAACACAAGTGCACACGGGTCACTGAGACACAGTAAAATCCATGTATTCACACCAACACGTACACTTGGCACACAGCTTGATTAGTTCTCACTGACCTAAAAAATTAAGATTAGTTTCACAGATACTGACTGAAAACAACTTTACATTGCAAAATGATAACAGTCTGTTAGCCTCGTCTTCCAGCCTGAAGCCAGGAAATGTTACACACAGAGCAGACTTTACATCTACCATCATCATTTTCACACAGCATGAATAATATATGGATAAAGCTCAAGTCTAAAATTACTGTGGCACTATATCACGCTTTTAAAAAATAAGCAACTTCAACAACTTCACATTATAATCCCTAAGGGATTAATTAAACTGGAACATGGTATAATCACTGTGTATATTTCTAAAATCAAAGCTGAAACACTCTGGGCTGATGCCACGTTCCCACATCCTGATGGCCTGACAAAGACTCCTGGACATCTCCTCCATTGATGCTACAGGTTGCATTGGGTTGCGAAGGTGGGGAGGCTGCTGTTGCTGCACCATTGCTTATTGAAGCTGTTGTATTGCATGTTAGTGCCTGGGTAGAAGCAAGAGAAGCATCAGACATCCTGACCGTCCTGCTGGGTGCTAGGAGCAGATCCGTTTGGTTTGGTGTAGAGACATGATCAATCACTCGATCGGTAGTTGACTGGCTGCTGATCGGTGAACGGTTGCTGGGTGTTTGTCTGGTGGTGGAGATGATGATGTTGTTATTGTTGTTGTTATTTGGCTGGTCAGTCAGCAGTGCACTTAAAGAGGAAGCTGCTGTGGTTTTCACAGTTTGGGGTGGTGAGTTTAAAGTCCAAGAGTCCTGGTCGAAATCTGGAAGCTGGTGGACAAGCACAGGTAGCGGAGTGATGTGATTCGCACTGATGGGCTCATTAGCCTTGTGGCTGCTTATTGATGGCTGATTAACGGGATTACTAATTGCAGACTGCCAGTTATTGGAGCAGAAGACAGCTGGAATGCTGCAGAGAAATAAAGTCATAAATATAAACCATTCATGTTCAAATCATAAAGTATTCTTTGTAGTCTTGGTTTCTTTAGAAGACCAGATGTCCTAAGCATCTCCTACTTTGTACTGAAGTTATTCATCTACTTGTTAAAATTTCTAATTTATTCAGTTTCAATTAAAAAGAAAACAATAAAAAATATAATGGATCTGACCCAAATCTTACTACAAACACTATTTTTAAGTGGTTTTTTTTTTTTTTTAGAAGTTTTGCAAATAACCTGTTTTAGTGACACTGTAACTATAAAATAACTGTTAAACACCAAAACTGAAAATACATGGTTTCTTAGACAGCCATGATTTGAAGATTCATTGTGCTGTATTAAAAAATAAAAATCTATTAACAGTCCAAGGTATAAATATAATAAAAACATTAAACAACAGCATAAAGAAGCAGTGTCCTACATCTATTTATCAACTTCAAATGAATCTCCTACCATTGCTATGCTGACAATACAGAGCTATAGTTTAATGTTAGACCTAACAACCTCAGCAGCCTCTCCTACTTCAGTAAATACTTTTCTGCCATTACTGACTGGATGTCTTCAAAATGCCTCGATCTCGGTCCTGACAAAACTGAGGTTCTTGTGTTCTGCCCTGACAGTTACTTTAAAGAGGTCAGTCATTGCATTGGCCCTCTCACCAGCAATAATAATTCAAAATCATCTGCTCAGATCCTTGTTGGCATGTCTGACCAGCATTTGAAATTTCAATCTCACACCAGAAAGCTCATCCAGTCTTCTTTCTAGGAAACACTGCAAAAATTAAATCTTTACTATCATCCAATAATTTAGAACAATTTTTGCACACTTTCTCCTGTATTGATTATTGCAAATCACTTTTCACGTGTATCCCCCAGTCCTGCCTAATGTATCTTTTAACTGGTCCAGAACGCAGCAACAAAAAGTAGTCGGCACTCACACATCACATCCCTTCTTGCTTCCCTTCGCTGGCTTCTAGCGAAATTTTATAAACAACATATAAAGCCCTACATGGCCAGGCTCCTGTATATACAGCTGAGCTACTGAGAGCTTATAACCTTAGTCGGCCTCTCTAATCATCTTATCAATGTATCTTAACTGCTCCTTGCTCTTATTTTAAATCCAGGGGGGAAAACACTTCTGACGCTGGAGAGCCTACATTTTGGAAGAGTCTTCCTCGCCCTGTTAGGTCAGGCGAAAGAGTAGTTTGTTTTAAAAAACTGCTTTTTCTTAAGCTATCTCCCATTATTTTTAGCCATAGCGTACATATAATGTGCGGAGGAATGTATGTTGGAATGAATCTAAGACTGTATGCTTGACTGTGTGTCTGTATGCTGGAACATGTACACGTATGGTTTAATTCAAACTGTGAAGCACTTTGTAACTGTGTGTTTTAGAAAGCGCTATACAAATGAAGTTATTCTTCTTCTTATTCTTCTGAAGATGGAAATGAGACTACACAGACCTGGCCAGTTGTTTTTGCAGCTCCTGAGCATGTTGGTTGCACTGAGCAAAGTAGCTAGCCTGAGCATCCACAAAGTCAGTGAGGCTCCGCATATGGTTGGTCTGTAGTGGTAGATGGCAGGAAAACATACCCAACAAGGTAAAGAGCCACAAGCATTAAATAAAAAGTAACAGTTCCTTTAAGAAACAGATTGTAAAAAGTAGTAAAAAAAACAACAACACAAATTTGAACTGTTTCTTAAATATTTGTGGTTATCCTTTCTGAAAGATACACATGAAATTTCTTGTTACAAATCTACAAACAAAGCTTATGAAGTTTATTAGTTACGACAGAATCATCTTTTTTTTCTTAAGTGTTTGGGTGTGTTTAGATGCACGTACGTGTGTGTTGCTGAGTCCTTCCACAACACCTCTTGTGATTTCTGACTGTCGACTGAAAAGACTCTGACAAATCCTCAGCTCCATCTCTGCCTACACATACAAACCCACATCTGTATGGTTTTTCTCTTATTTTTATAAAACTGGCCGCAGAAATAATACAACATTCAAAATGAGCTCAAGTCTAAACAAACAGAAAACTACAGCAACGAAATATTGTCTATGCTAACAGCAGCTCCATATTCATATCTATTACTGCTCACAGCCTCACTGATATACTGAATGAAGACCGTTTCAGATCCTGTGTTCTTTAAACCGATAAAGAACTCACCTGAGAGATTTCCTGAGCCCAGATCTGTTTGCATGAAAAAGACATAAGAGGACAAATGCCTTATTTGAAGATCGAACGCCAATTTCATTTGCGTCTGTCAAAAAGCACGTTCCTACACAGAACCGCTGACCTTTAGCCATTTAACACGCAGGAAACTGAACATGTAGGAGACATGAGACAAGTAGTCGTCTTCCAGTGGGTTGGCATTCAGGTTCTGACAAAAAGACAGAAGATACAAGAACTGTAATGCCAAATATCAACATGTTTAGCTTTGGACAGAGCATGACTAACTGAAAAGTACTCATAATGTAAAGGTGTAACTCACTCTGGCCTCTTGGTCAGCCTCGTGGGCTTTTCTCAGCCTGGCCTTAGTTATATCCAAGTCCAAACGTTTATTCACCAACATCTTGCGTTCATTCTAGGAACAAGCAGTCTTGCTTATTATACAAGCAACCCATGAACAAAATATTATTTTGGGTGACAGCATAAAATACTAAAAGAACCTAATCGCTGCTGATAATCACAATAAAGGTGCGAGTTTGTGTGCATGTGATACAGAGGTATGAGTTTACCTGTATGGCTCTGTATTCCCCCTCAGTGAAACTCCGCAGGGGAGTGAGAAAGTGAATGTTAGTGCTTTGGACAAACTTCCTCTCTGCCTCGCCGAGCTGCTTCTGAGCCTCTCCACACCTTATCAATGCAGTACCTGAGCAGAGAAACATAAAAATACAACACACTGACAACTTTTCAATATATACACATAACACAAAAAAGACGAGACTAAATAAAGAAATGAACATGTAAAAATAGCTGAGATCCTTCTCTCAGATCAATAAAACGCACGTACTCACTAGCCACTTTATTAGGTATTCCTGTTCAACTGCTTGTTAACCAACCCCATACTGGCAAACTACATGTACCTAATAAAGTGGCTGGTGAGTGTACACTCACCATAAGGTGTGTTTGAGCCAATCTCCAGCCCAGCCTGAGTCATCTGATCTCCCAGTAACTCAATGGCACGAGGCCGAAGTGGGACGCTCCACTCCAGATGCTGATACAGCTGGTCCTCTAACCGCACTCCTGTGTATCAGAGGTGAAAGGTAATACCAAAATTCAATGGCTATATTTCCTACAAACCCTCTGACAATTTTTATCATGTACATTTGTTAAAGGATGCCACTAAGACAATAAAATTAATTACAAATAAATGGTAATAAACAATACACGCACAACACCTCTCAAAACATAGTCCACCTCTGTGCTGGATTTAAACTGTAATGCATTGGTTTCATACTTTCTTCTACAAGGGGAAGGACCTAAAATAATGTTTCGTATAATAAATATCATTGTAAAAATGATTTTACAAGAAGACTATGAACCCTTGGAAGATGAATACAACAAGACATGATCTGAAAATGTACCCTGGATGCATCTGGTAGCTGAAGGTACCTTTTATTTGACAGATTGCAGACCACATCCACTCATAACTCCATTAGCAAAGGTAATTGGATTCAAACAGGCAAAAGAATAAACATCTCTATTCATCCACACAGGCCAATTGCTACCAAAGTAAACAAGAGAGCGCAAGGAAGATGTACGCATGTACTATGGGAGGGCAAACAGAGCTGAACCAATTGGTCCCAGAGGTAAAGACTCTCAGCTACTCAGGACCACAACAGTAAGTTAATGGCACTTGATGATTCTGCTTTTATCTGTATGCTGGCAGCTGGAAGTTGCCTGATATCGTCCCAGATGCATTTTCTTCATAAATATTTACATTTCATCTAAACGTTTTTCATCTTGATTGTAATTGTCTTCAGAAATAATCCATAGAGTACCTGCCTTGGAAGAGGGAAACCAACTCCATTACTCTTAATGAGATTTTCAATTTTTCCCTCTTAAAAAAATAATACAGTTACTCCTTTATTACAACAAAGGATAAGGGGAGACAACATCACAGTACAACCATGTAATTAATGCCACGCACGACACAGAAAATACTTTATTTTCAAGATGTAGGTATGACGTTTTACTTTACTGCTGATATTTTTTTTCTCACCTTTAATATATTTGGACACAGTGAACAGGCTAGAGTTCAGGGTCATAAAAACACAGCTAACTGTGACAAAAACAGGACCAACTGTTAGTGAAGTGGATGTGGATACATCTGTAAGTGCTAAATGAATCAGGACAGCTTCAATAAATCAATTCATGTTCTCTTACCGAGGCTTGGCTGCAGTAAAACCTCAGTCTGGGAGATTATCTGGTCCGTCCACGTCTTGGTGGCGTCTGCCCGTGATAAAAGCTCCTCCAGTCCGGGGTCCAACTCAGTCCTTTCGGCCTGTCCTAGACTCTCTCCAGTGTACTGGAGCGAATTTCAGGGTAACATTAAGACCACTTAAGAAATAAAAACAAACTGCTTAACTGCGCACTTTTCTTTTAGTAAGGGGAGTGGCTGATTTAGGTTGAGATTAAAGCCCAAGAAGAACACATAAGAGTTTATTTTTTATTATTATTATTACCTGAACAGCGCGGTTGATGAACTGACCAGCATCCACGGCCAACCGAGTCAGATCCATGACAGCGTCCCCAAGGTCGCGCGTCGTCTCCGGTGGACCAACTGACAATCAGCGGCCAAGCAGGACCGGGGTAACCACGCTATGAAAAGACAGCTAACCAACAACAAACGGATGATCTCGCCATAGCCTCAACCGGCTAACCGCCCCACTTTTTGCTGGCCAGATTACGGTCCGTTAACACCGAACAGCCGAGCCCAAGAGAACGAAGCAAGTGCAGGCACCTGCGTCTGTTGACAGTTTATCCTCCTCCGCATCCTGAGCGCTTCTTCTGTCGAGCTGGATGTCTTTAACATGTGTTTCCAGAACCGTGAAAAATGCCAAAACGGTCGGCTCTGACAACAGCAATAGATTACCAGTGATAATAAATATTAGCTAACGTTTTTTTTCGCTTTTATAAAGCTTCACTACAACGATAAATATTACATTTCGGATTATTTTGAATACCGACACGTTTGAATAATATTAAGCTCTTAAATAAATTAATTTGGACATTTATAGCTGTCAAAAATTCAGTAAAATTATTAATCTATTAAAAAAAGATATAGCTGATAAGAGTGCGCCTTTATCTACACTTCCGGTTCAGATTATTCAAAATAAAAGCATATTCTCATGCGTTTATCCGTGAAAGTGTTTTCCCATTAAAAATATTCAAATAGGTAAATAAAACCAAGCTCATCCTGATCTAAAAAGGGATTAAAGGTTTCTATACCAAAGCCAGCTGCAACAACAGCCAAGCATTAACAAAAAGAAGAAAAGTAATAATTATAAATACAGTGACTTTCTGACTGCCTGAACTCATTACTAGATAAGAAAAATATTGCTATCTTAAAAGCAAACTACTACCTATTTCTTACTGACACCTTCACCCAGTCCACGTCCAGCTTCTTAAGCAGACATTTAATTCTAAGTGGTGCTTGTGTGTAAAAAGTTGAGCCAGTTGGTTGTAATCAGGAGTGAAGAAGCAGCAGGAGAGAGATTAAAACAATCAGCTGACAGCCTGTTTAGCTCTGTGAGTTTAAGGCGGGTTAAGAGATTAGAAGACACACTACAGCACGTTTACCAACAAAATAGCTTTATTACAAGGGAATGTACAACAGTGCTGCATTTTTCAATGTTTCTCTAGATAACTCAACACTGAAAAAGGCTCAGGAACTTTTAAACAAACAGTCAAAAGTGCTTGGATTGCATTATAATCTTCTAAATAGAGTGCTTTTTCTTTCTACAAGTAAGGTCCCCAGCCTAAATACATCTGACACAGTAGTTTGTCATCCGTGGCTTCTTGTATGAGGTAATGGACGTGCCCCTCTATTGATAGAGGAAGACCCAGCACTTTATTCCTGCTCTTAATCACTCCCTGCAGGCGCTGTTCGATGTCACACACATGGGTTTTAGCCTGGCAAAGTAAAAAAACATAAACAAAAAAAGCAAACAAAAAACCCCACATTATTAGGTTTTATTGGAATTGGAATTTTTTTTTTTACCTGAATATGCTGTATTTAACTCAATTTTCCTCTGGGATTAATAAAGTCTCTCTGATTCTGATTTGCACGTAAATACAATTTAAGAGGCAAAAATTCAAGAAACATGCCCACCTTTTCATTAACGATCTCTCCTGTCTCATTGGCCTGAGCTTTCGATAGTCCCTTGGCTTGCTTGCTCCACTCCACCAGTGGGTCATGAAGGAAGGTCTTCAGCACACTTACAAGAAAAATTAAAAACAGAGACACATTTTTAATATTCATGAATGGTTGAATTTAACAATAATAATTTTTATGTGAATGTACCTCATGAGTGGCTCTCTCTGGTCTCTCATTAGTCTTAGCGTAACCTCACAGGCTTGCCTAAAGAGGCCCTCGATGCCCATGGGCCCCATAGCATGGACCATGTTTCGCGTCAGACGAAAGGGAACAACCTCAGGCACGTCAAATGTCTCCCCCTAGTGTAAAAGGAGAGCATAGCAGAAGCAAACTTAAAAGCAACAACATGCACTGGTGTTAAGGATAAATATAATAAATAATCAATATAATAATATTCCGAATTAATACTTTTATTGAATCTGAGGCAAAAACAAACCTTGTTAAAGAGGCAGTTGAAGTCTACATGAACACATTCTCCAGTGAAGGAGTCAAAGAGGATGTTTTCTCCATGGCGATCTCCCAGACCCAGGATGTAGCCCACCATGGACATCACAGCAGTGGAGCGGCAGTATGCTGAACGACTGCTGTACCTGTAAACACACAAATACTCCAAAGATTTATTCTTGGATTTAAATTACACTTCAAGCAGATTTTTAAAAAAAAAATCCTGAATAGAAACAACTTCTTTCAAATGTGGTCAAAATGTTGAATGAAAATGACTAACATTTCTGGTAAAGCAGTGACCTACAGGAGTATAATTATAGCAGTGTTGTAGTGAAGGTCGTACCATGATGTGGGGTCAGGAAAGGTCCGGAGGAACCATTCGTAGAAGACAGGGGGGTGTCGAGCACACAGCACCTCCTTGTGGATTCGCAGTTTTTCCTCAAAAGGAGCTGTCTTAGGAAGAATAAGCTTCCTGAGCTCTTTACCTGATAGGTAGATACCTTAAAAACACAGACAAAGGTGAACCACTTAATTATTTCCCAATATTTACTTAAAAAAAAAGAAAAAAGGTTTCCGATTGTAGGCGTTATAAGAAGGGATACCTCTCTCTTTGTACAGCTTGGTGAGAATGTGCCGCAGCCCGGCAGTGTTGTTAACCCATTCGATGATGCCACACTCCTCATTGAGGGGAATCACAGCATAAGTCCGGATATGTAGCTCCCTCCGTCTGGACTCAGCATCTTTACGGAGGCACTACACAAACACAAACAAACAAGCACATATAAATGCTGCTCTTCTCACATTTTCTCAAGTATTGTCACATAATTTGCACACATATTGATTGATTAAGTACAGCTGCGCTACACAATGAGCTCCTGTACGTAAAAGATTTTAAAAAGTTCAGTTTTTGTTTACATTATGAGAAGATAATTAATACTTCATATCAACTTTGAGGCCAGAACAACACATAAAATAAGAATGAAGCACCAAAAGTTAACAAGCTGGAAAAGTAGACTTCAAGTAAAATCATTGGGTGATTTAAATCATCAAATATAAAACTCTGAGAACTTATTGGAAAAATGTAGAAAAATAAACTTGCCTTTCCCTGCCTTAAACTGGAAAAACATACTAATTTAACTGTATTATGTATTACGGGAGGCACAATCTTTCAAATTTTATACATAAATATACTAAAGTGTTTATTTAATGCGGTTTTCTTTAGTAAGTCTTTTTATTCTGACCTAACCTGCAAGTCGCTCTATGGCCAGAACTCACTTTATATCCATTTAATTTGAATGAAATTTCCCAGATACCTTATTGATGAGACAGTTGAACTCCATAAGCCTGCAGTCCTTCCTCAAGTCATCTTTAGGTTTACACATCATGGTGTAACTCCGACCATCCGAACCCTTCAGGCTTATCTTCTTTGGCTTCTGCAAAGAGGCCAGGATCTCCACCTACACAAACAAGATTATTTTCTGTAACTGTCATCAACTCCTGCTGAATGTTAAATATACCATGGAGGCCGGTCACAATAGTTAACACCCTCTTTCTCTTACAGTGTCTTCAAAGCCGTCCAGGTATGCCCAGTGTCCGGGGAAAGCATCATGCTGTGTGTTTGCCCCGCCTGTGGAGGGCAGCGTTGGGATGAGGACAGACTGCAGAGGAATCAGGATCTGACTGAACGTCGGCTCCTCCACCAAACGTTTTAGCTGCTTGAAGTGAATGCTCATACTGAGGGTGGTGCTGTTACCATCCACCTGTAAGACACATTTAGAAACATCCATCTACTCCTTCCTAAAGATGATTTAAGGATTGAGAAGTCATAGACTATAGAAGTGTATTTGTGTGTGTACCGGTTTATTACAGAGCTCCAAAAGCTTGTCAGTCAGTCTGTTGGCATCTCCAATGAATTTTTCCAGAGACTGTTTAAGACTGACGGCTTTCTTAAGGATCTGATTACAGCGATTCATGCGCATG
>VVHJ01036950.1:0-23196 GCA_015107715.1 Tylochromis polylepis | reverse complement strand
TGGAAAGGAAAGGAAAAAAAAAAAAAAAGCAGACACAAATAAATGCTGTTAAGCAGTATTTTGGATGCGGAAGCAATGCATTACACAAACTCTAACAGAGAAATTGTAATTTTTGTCAGAAGAACTGATCTGCTAAATAACATTTCAAATAAAAAAAACCAAAAAAAACACATGAACAGACTTTAAAAAGTTAAAATTTATACACATTTACAAAAGTCTTGAGTCACCCCTCATTTGTTATATTTTGCTTCCAAAGACCCTGACCTTCTAGTAATTTTTTAAAGTGGTCTTGAGCAATAGTTCTCCAGGTTTTCTGGAGGGATTTCAAAGGGTTTGTTTGGACAGTGGCTCCTACATAAGTGGAGGACAAAAGAAGAGATGCATTTATTGCTTGCCGAAGCCTGCTGGAGGCTCTGTTATGGACTCCCCAGAGCCTGGACCTAAACATTATTGAAGCAGTGTGAGATCATTCCAACAGAGAACAGAACAAAAGGCAGCCAACATCCGAGGAAAAGCTTTGAATGTCCTCCGAGAAGCCTGGAGAACTATTCCTGAATATTCCTATTCCTACTTAATGAAATGACAAGACAACTTGCCTAAGAGAGTTCAGGCTGTGTTGAAGAATAAAAGTGGTCATATCAAATATTGACTTTCAAGCTCATTAGAATTATAAAAGCTATATTTCCACGTTTATTTGCACATGTTTAAAAAAATCACTATGCCTACTTCCAATTTTCCCAGCAAACCTTAAATAAATGAGGGGTGGCTCATTTCTCTCACCTTGGAGACTGCAGTCATTAGCCACATAGCTTGCTGGGGGTACGTGAGGAACACTTTGGCCACAATGGTCATGAGGACACTGAAGACCTCATCGCTGGAGTGACACACCCTGGAGATGAGCTGGGAAAATGCGGTCAGGAACTGGTACGGCGCCAGGTTAGCACAGTGCTCGCTCATTACTGTGTTGATTTTATTCAGCTCCTGTCGCATCTGTCTGTCTGCTCGCCCAGCTGAGGTGAGGGAATAGGTATAATTTCAAGTGTTAATGAAAAGCCAATGAAATGCTAAAAGTAAATAGATAGAAAGCAGTGAGTTTGCAAATTAATTAGACTGAAACTAGAAATATCTCTCTGCCCTGTGTGAATTGCCCACCTTTCTCACATTCACACACTTTGGCTCCAAAGTCCAGCCAAAGAGACAGCATGCGAGGCATGGCCTGGTAGATATACTGGTTTCCAAACTGCAGAGCACTAGGAGGGAGAAAGTTCATAAGTGTGTTGTTTGATGAAGAAATTAACAGCTGTGAAGTAACTTATAAAAGCTCTGATTATAGTCTACAGGGCTGCAAATCAGCAGAAAGAACAAGAACTTACTTCCCGAAGAATGTGACGATGTATCTGATCAGATTACCCTGTTTCTCCAGCTTGTTATCTGTCACCATTGGCATCACTTTGTCATAGTACTTGGCTAAGTAGAAGTTACCATCCTCCCACTCTGGTAGGAGGTTAGTCACATCCTAAAAAAAACCAAAACCATACAACAGGTGAAGACAAGTGATGCAGAAATCTGCTTTGTTGCCACATCACTCGGAGGGTGATCTTTGACGTTTGCATCATTGCATTTTTCAGTTTTGTCATTTTATGAAACATTTTCAGAGTCTAGTTTGAAAGTGTTTAGATATATCAACCCTGTATGTCTTCATGATGGCATTAGACTCGAAGTTGGCCGTCTCCTCCATGAAGCGCCCCACCAGCAGCATGGCTTTGCCTTTAGTCTGGAGACTGCGAGGGTCTGTCAGGGGCTGATCTTCAGGGAAACACTGAGCCACACCCTTCTGCAGGACGATCAGGGCTTGGTGGACATCACCCTGTTGACATTCAGGCAGACAAATTAGGCTATATTAATATCATTCGACTATGCACATGTATGAAAATCTAATTTGCAGATAGGAAGACACTAAAGAAAATGTTTTCTGGTCTTAGAGACTCAAAATGTACAAATGTGAATATTTTACATACAGTTTTGCATCATATATTGAATGCTGGTTTTATTTGTAGCCTGGTTATACCTTAGACCAAAGCCACTTTGCCTTTTCTGTGACCAGTTCAGCTAGATTTGTATTTTCCGCATTGAGAAGGGCGTTAAAAGCGGTCTGATGGTGCCCTGCTTTCCTGGCAACCCGGGCACTTTGTAACCAGCACTCCCCAACCAGCTCCTGACATACAGGTCTGCAGTGCAAGAGTGAGATGATAAATGCAGATGTGAGTTTAATAAGATTTGAAAATATAGAGATCCTGTTGTATTAAGAAGAAATTTTAAACAGATTTCTCTAATGTGTATGTTTCAGAAAAACAGCATGTTAAAATCTGTGCAACTAAAAAGTGATGTTTCCTTACTGCGGTCGCAGGCTGAGCAGGGAACGCCGGAGGGCCAGGACCGGCTCCTTGGCCCTGAAAGAGTTTTGCGTCATCTCCAGCCGATCTGACCAATGAGGAGGCAGCTGGCTGAGGTTGGACACGGAGCCCTGTCTCTGTTTCTGCAGCTCAGTGAAAGTGTGCTCCAACTCACTGAGCATGTGGAGTCTAAACACACATAAATGTTTTTTTTAGAAAGTTATTAAAACACAAAAACTTGACTCCAAACTGCGCTGACACCCACAGACCTGACAATATACTCGTATCCTCTCTGGTAGGTTCCACACTCATAACTGGCAGCAGACAGAGGGACGACCTGTTCTTTCCTCACCAGCTTCAGCTTCTCATAGAAATTTTCAGCATCCTGCTTCTTAGCTGAGAGCAGCAACTGGCCGAGCCGCACACCCCATGTGCTGGACTGCTGGTCTGGAGACACAGAATAGAAAACTATGTTTTAAGCAGATCCATGCAGCATGGAGTCGCCAGTGGTTTCAGATGTTGCAAATACATGCTGTGTTTCTGCACTACCTGAACCCAAATAATCTTCCAACAGGTCCCATTTACCGAGCTTCCAGGCTGCCTCTACTCTGTAGGTGTTGAGTTCTGACTTCCACTGGTGCCTAAATGGACATATAATGCTACATTAGGCAAACCTATATTAACCTAAATTAAAAAATCACATTTAATAAGAAATAGATGTACTCTGATGTGTATGTTTCTTACTTGTTGGCCAGTACTCCATTGACTTGTGTGATGACTGTGGACAGCTGTCCCAGGCCGAGCATGGAGGTCATCACTCCATGATAGTGAGCGATCTTTACGCAAAGAGACAATCAAAATGATCAAATATCAAGAAACAAAAAAACAGCAAATTAATTATCTTTTATGTCAATATCATAAATAACATATTGTAAGAAAACACATAAAACTGGCATACTATATGTACACTTATCGGTTTATTAAGCATGTCAGTTCAACTGCTTTTAAACGCAAATAACTAATCAGCCAATCACATGGCAGCAGCTCAATGCATTTAGACATATACATAAGATCAATTTCAAACCAACCAAGTATCAGAATCAGGAAGAAAGGTGATTGGGTACCTGGTCTGACTCCAGCTGTATGGCTCGGTCATAGCACGCGGTGGCATCGCGGAGCAGACCGATGCTCTCATGCTCAAGTATCTGTTCCTGGAGTGATGGCTCCTCCCTCCTCAGAGCGTTGACACCTCTCACTCCATCTGGCTCGTGCATTGCAGCGTACAGCGTCTGTGACAACCAATCACGTACATCACAGAGCTTAAAGTCCACCGCAGTGATTAATTGGATGAGTGGTTAAAAGACAAGTGCACTTGTACTATTGGACTCATTGCTGTCAAGATAACTTTTATAATACAGTCAAAGTCCTGAGTCAATCTTTTATTTAATGGTTAATAACCAAATTGTTTTCTGACCTGCAGGAATGTGAGATGGTCTTGTACGTTTTCTTTATTTTCCAGGATGTAAGCTTCAAAGTGCATGAGGGCACGAGTGTATGCGTTGGATCGTAGAGAGGCCTTGGCCAGGACATCCTGCGGGATATCTTTCAGGAAGGCCACCACACGCTGATAATCCCCACTCTCTGCAATATCATGTTATAGTTCTTTACTTTATTAAAGCAATAGGGTGAGAGAACAATGAGGAGAACTGAATTTTATTTTATTTTTTATACAACTCAATGCAAATAATGCATAAAAGCCTTGATATTATCATGTAAATAATTTGTTTTGTTGTCTCACAACAGCTATTCAAAAAAAATTGCTATAGAGTTGATTCAGTAAATACATCTTTAGCGATGTGTTTCAACAGTGACTAAAGCTATGCATCTTTTGAGCGTCTCTTACTGATTAGTCCCTAGATTATTATATATTATTATATATTATTATAAGGTCTACCTTATAATATAAAGCACCTTGAGGTGACTGTTGTTGTGATTTGGCGCTGTATAAATAAAATTGAATTGAATTGAATTCTTACCATGTTTGGGTTTGGAGTAGAGGATGTGACGACTCCACTGTGTAAGGTGTGACAGCATGCTGAACACAGTCTGAGTGCTCAGCTGTGACAGGCTGGAGGCCGTCTTCTGGGCAAGCCCCTCGGCTCGTCCATCTCCCTCTGTCAGTACAGCCAGCATTTCCTCTGTTACCTTTGACAGAAACAAAACAGCCAAAGAAAAACAAACCAACAATAAAAATACACATATGAGGTTTAGTTTTTTATTGTCAGTGATGAGAATTAGGACAAGATTAGAATTGAATACATCAGAGGGACACCTCAGGTTGAACAGTTTGAAGACAAAGTAAGAGAAGCAAGGCTGAGGTGGTTTTGGACATATGTAGAGGAGGGATAGTGGATATATTGGACAAAGGATGCTGAATATGAAGCTGCCAGGCAGGAGGAAAAGAAGTAAATTACATAGAGGATTCATGGATGCAGTGAAGGAGGACATGCAGAGGGTTGGTGTGACAGAGGAGGATGTTTGGGACTGGATGAGATGGAGGCTACTGATCTACTGTGGTGATTCAGATGTGTCCTCACCTCTTGTTGCTCTGCAGGAGTGCAGCCCAGCAGCATGTAGAGCAGAATATGAGGCAGCAGGTAGATTGTGACCTTGTAGTCGTGTTTGATGATGAAACTACAGCATCTGAACACTTTGCTGGCCAACTCGTGTCTCACCTGGAGAGCAAAGAAACTTCCCTTAACTTCAAACTTGGAGAACGAGCTAAAGCTGGTGAAAGACTTCAAAAAGAGATGGGTTAACCTTGCTGATGAGGTATCCAGCCCAGGTGGCTGACCAGTCAGAGAATTTGCTGCCTCTGTTGCTGAGGTACACTGGTTTCTTCAGTTTAGACCAGTTCACTTCCTTCTGACTGCTCTTATATCTGCAGGTAAGAGGGAGAGAAGAAAATAATAGATTTACAAGGAGAGAAGACAAAAGAATGGAAGGACTTAGTAAGTACTAAAAGAGGGCAGGCAAGAAGATAAAATGTAGGAGAAGGGAGGAGAGAAGAAGAAAAATAACTTTCGTCTGAGGGATTTTTAATTCCTGAATTCTGAGACCATTACAAACGAGACTATGTGTCTATGAAGGTGTAAACTTAAACCTGCTGTTGAGGTGAGGCTCCAGTATTTCTTGAATTTGCTCAGGGAATCTCCTCCACAGACGCCGGCCTGCTGAGTCAGTTCGATCTTTGCGACACTCAAATATGGAAAGCAGTTCCTACAGTGGATATAAAATCACCAGTACAAACAAACATTTCAACATAAACAAACAAAAAATAAATAAATAAAATAAAATAGAGGTGAACACACAACTAACTAAAGTTGTTGAGCACCTGAATTGCATAAGCAGCGGAGTCCTGGGCTCTCACGTCATCAGCGTACGCCAGAAATATTCTGGTCAGTTCAGTTAGCAAATCATAGGCAAAGTTAGGATCATCCACCCCGCTCTGTCACACAGAAAAAACACACAGTTCAATTATCTTTGCTTCACACACAGTATCACATAAACCTGGTTTGTATAGAATTTGTTCAAAAATTCCTTTAAAACTCTCTAATATTTTTTTTTTTAACTGAAACTGTATGTAAAGTATAAGAAGAACTATATAATATATTATATATATATATATTTAATTAACATCACATTTGCTATCTATGTTAGTTATTTACCACAAAGGTGTTGCGGTTGCCGTGGGTGTGTGTTTGCGACAGGTCCAAGCGTCCCGGATCCACGGCGCCCAGCTCCCCCAGACACTCCCCACAGAGGAGCCTGGCCTCTGGGGACGAATCCTGGCAGCCTTTGAGCAGCACTGATACCAGGTTGGAGATGACCGGCTCCACCGCTTCACTCGCACAAACCTGCCGCAGCAGCCACTCCTGCACTCCAGAAAACAGAGGAATATATGTATAATGTGGCAGGTTAAAGTAAAGTTGTGGGTAACAGTGAGAATTTAAAGATGGACTATGCTAGACGTGTATTAATAGTAAAGGGAATGATCAGCACTGGTCAAGAACTGAAACACCGATTTAGGTGCTAAGATGTATTATAGTATGTTAATTTATAGACACATCCCTGTAATGGTACATAATTCCTAACACTAATGAGCCCATTTTCAGTTTTACACCTTTTACAAATGCAAATTGTATGAAAAAGACAAATAACACAGCCAGTGATTTTGGAAAAATACAGTCTACTGGTTTCATTACATATATTTTGCATTATTTTCTGAGTTCTCTTTGCAAACAGGGAGCAGTTACCTCACTGTAGCCATTCACTGAGTGTGTACCTGGTTGCTATGCATCATGTCCCTGAGGCTGGTCAGTGCGTGGATCCTCACATCCATGTTCTCATGCTGGACGGCTCTCATGGAGAGCTGCAGTGCCGCGGCCAAGTCGCTGCTGCTGGCCGCCAGCTGAATGAAAGAAAGAAAGAAAGAAAAAAAGAAAAGAAAAAAAGATCACTGTCAACCAACCTTTTGTTTCACATTCATTTTACTTTCTGTCGTGACCTTCACACAGACCTTTTTATAATCCTGCATTACTGCATGGATGTCTTTTAGCTCTGGATGGTCTGGTAAAAAGTAAATCTCATGGAGGTAGTCACTGACTTCTTCCCTGTAACAAAAGGACAGAAGTGAGGCATCTAAAAGAATTATAATATTTTTACACTTTTTGATTAAGTGTAAAAAAAAAAAATGTTTGTAAGTTTTGTTTTTAAGTGGGCAAGAATAACTTCCACCGGAATCCTAGAAATCTTAAAAGAAGAAACAAAGACCCTCCCTCTCCTGTTCTATTTGTCTGTTTTACATGACCTTGAAACAATTCTGAGAATACAATCACAAAAGCAGGATCAGGGATCAAAGTGCATCAGGAACATGACCAACAAACAGCATAATGTTCTGTAGTGCAGAATGTACAGTGAATATAATAAATCACCCTCATAATTGAAAGATTAAGTTTAACTAATGAGGGAAAATTAAAACCATAACAAAAAGACGTGTTTTTGTTTGTGCACACTGAGCAAATGTGCACATTTGCGTTTATGTTTGCTACCTGTTGTCCAGGATGAGGAAGCGGATGATAGCAGCAGTTTCTTTGGGCTGCAGTGGAATCAAGGGGAGCAAAGCAACAATAACATGACTTAGTAGAGGGCCCAAGTGTGCAGGCTCCACACTCCTCACAAAACAATCCCACGTCCTACCCAAAGGAAAAGGGAGTAAAAATAAAAAATTAATTAGAAACAGATGTCTGAGCAAATACCAATGGATAGCAGTAGTACAATGCATTAGTTTTCTGTTTTCAGAGGTAGAAGTGCAATGTGCACCACAAACAATTAAAATAATAAAGATAAATGCGCCACAATATGTGACTTTGTGTGTGAGCATGCAGGTACTGACTGGCAGCAGAGGAGAGGGAAGTCCTCTCTGTATCGTAGGCCAGTGCGTAATGTTGTCATCATCTTCACTCTGACAGAGCTGATGTGTTTGGAGCCCATCAGTCGCATTAGAGCCATCACACTTGTCAAAACCTGCACGAAGAACAGGCAGACGTGTTCTCTTTGAGCCAAGCGCTACTTTAGTGGACATTTGACCAATCCGATTTAAAATTCAGGTCTTTTAGAGGATCAATTACCAGTTTCTTGCGGTCCTTTTCTCCTGCACTGGAGCTAAGTAGCTGCATGTTGAAAAAGGCGAGAATCCCCAGCAGCTTTGGCTGCAAGTAGTCAGCCTAATGACGAAAACAAGACATCGATTAATGGATTAGCGGATGATTAGTTGCGTTACTATTTTCTTTTTGTATGGAAAAATGACATTTTTGGTTTAAAATAATCACATACAACATATTTCACAGATTCTAAAGCCTAAAGAGCTTCCTTAAGTGTTTTTGTCTCATCAACTGTCAAAAAGACAAGAAATTAAAACACTGATATGAAACGCAGAGGATGCCAAGTACCATAAGTTCTGGGGTGGTGATGTCTCGGGGTCCCTGGTACGGATCATCACTGGATGCAAAGGAGGCCAGGATTGCCAAGCCATTGAATACCTGCAAAGATATAAACACTCATGAGAACAGAAACTAGAGTCCTTGTTTAGAAGATTTCTGAGACTTTTATTCAAGAGGAGGCCTTATGCAGATTAATTTCCCCAAAGACACATATTTTGAAATAGATTTAATGTTTAGAAAATCTGTTTGCACATATGTGTGTCAACCTGTTGGTAGTGCTCTCCAAGACGCAGCAGCAGCTCGTTATGAAGACCCTGGAAGTCTTGGCGTAGCAGAGATCCAAGTTCAATTTCTGTCTCACTCTGGAAGAACATGAAGGAGAAAAAAAAAATTGTTTTCCTGTAGTTTAAAAGAAGTTACAGATTTTGGCTCTAAAAATGCAAGTAAAGTTGTTCATACTTGTAGGTAGTGAAAGGCCCTCTCCAGCTCCTCCTTTGTGCAAGAACAGACCAGATGGCTGAAGATGTACTTAAAGTTGTTGATCAGGATCTCTCTCCTGTTTGCCTTCAACTCAATGGCCAGAGTACGAATGAGGGCGGAGCCTGTAGTGCTTGCCTTTGCTGCCAGGTAAGGCAGCAACACCTGGAGGGTCCGCTGCATATACAAATATGCAAGAAAGCACCAATGTACATCACATGAAGAGTGTCTATTATCTGTGTAATCTGTGTGTGGATGCGTGTACATGACTGTACATACGGTGAGGAAGCGGTGGAGGTCTGGAAAGTCAAAAGCATGTGCGATCTGAGCAAGAATATCCAGAGCCAGCTCCCTCTGATTGGCTGACTCGGTTCCTTGATCCGGTGTGCTCCGCAGGGCTGATGCATGGCGTGAATGTAGTGACTCCACCAGGAACTAAAGGCAAAGAAGATATAGTAATGGACTGTACATCTGCCACAAAGCACAGGCTCTAAAACAGACCAAATGAATTCTAAACTGATTTTCAAATATTAAATGCACATATATACTGTGATTAACAGTATTATAGAGCACGTTATCCCACTGATAATGAGCAGGTGAGTAGGATGGGTTTTGGTCCAGTTTAAGCAAAAGACTGGATACCTGGCAGATAGGGTTCTTGTACTGACTGAAGAGTGTCTGCAGTTTCAGGCCTTTGGTGGTGGCCAGGGCTCGAATTTGAGTGTAAGCAGCTACAGAGACCTGGGAGGACTTGGACAGCAGACAGTGGAGCAGACGCAGCAGAGAGAACGACACCAAACTACCCTGAGAGGCTCTGACAGAAGAGGAGAGCCGAATGAAGAAATTTAATTAGTCTTTTTAAGTGTATTTAAAGTATCAAAGTATTTAAAGTAACAAAAAGGAATTCATCTGTTTTCTACCCTCTACAGTGGATATAAAAATTATATGAAAAATGGATAAAGGAACTGGCAACACAACCATTTTATTTCTGTATAAATCGTCAATAAGATCTTATTCATTAAAAATAATTACTATAAATCATACAACTTGTGCAATAAAAGAAAGTGCTGTCTATATACCTGCCGATCTCTCCAGTGGTGAGGATGAGTGTGTTACGCAGGTCATCATCTCTGTTATGTTTAGCATTGCTGAATGCCTCTTTAAGACGTGCAACAAGGAGCTGTGATGGTGACACACGCCACAACAAAAAACAAGTAAACATGCAACATTAGACCACATTGATTGAGAGGGAGTATGGTCAAATTTTACCCTGACAATAATATAATTATGTTATAATAATAAAATTATTAGAAGAACTGTAGTCTTAACACTAGAATTGCTCACCTCATTCAAAGAGCCCTGCTCAGAGTTTCTAGTGGTCCCTGTTAGCAGGAAACGCACTGATTGGCTGAAGCATGTTCTAACCACAGGATCGGAATCCTCCATTAGACCAATCAGGGCACAGAGTACGGCTTGGGAATCGCTGTCTGCACCAGTCAGATTCACATGCTGGCACAGGTGGGGAAGAGCTTCTAGGAAAGCTGGCAGTGAAATGTATAAAATGTTTAAGAAAACAACAGCTGTGAACTGATTTGAATGCATCAGCTGTTGTGAAAAACATATGGTAGAAAACACCTAATAAAAAGGTACCTTGTTTCACAGCGCTTGGAGCTTGGGGTCTGAGCAATTGTAGGAAGGGTCTAACAACAGATGCCTTGAGGGATGGCACTGCTTTCCCAGCATGATCTGCTTCAAGACTACAAGAGAGGCAGAGGATTTGGGGAAGACAAGTGGAGTCTGTGTGGATGTCACTAAGGCTGGAGAGCTCTGACTGGAGGCAGCTCAGCTGACCAATGATCCTGGCAAGTTCCTTCTTCACCTGCTCCGAACTGTCCTCCAGCTTGGAACTACAATTATCAAACATACACCATGAAACAAAGTGACTGATGATATCAATGAAAGGAAGACAGAAAATATCAGTGGTCGAGTCTTTATTAGTGTATGAGTTTCCATACAGCAACGTAGTGCCAATGTGGTTGTAGTGCATGTTTCCCAGATGGTGGAGAAGAAGAGGGAAAGCCTTGACTGCTGCTACTCTCACCACCTCCTCCGGACTCTGCAGCGCCTTTGAAAACACACACACGCGCCACGTCTCGCACACACCGCCATGTAAGAAGGCCAGCAGCGACACGCAGTCGGCCTGGACCTCAGGTGCTAGAAAGAAAGACGTGGAGTTTATGTTTTAGTACACTGCAACTTTAAAAACTGTGAAACTTTTAAAGCAGTCAAAATAATAAATATTTAGGTTTCCATTTAAAAAAAAGCAGACAGGAACACTCACAATAGCAAAAACTGAGTCTTTGAGCCAAGGCTAGCAACCAGGATGGCAAGCCTGAAGTCTTATAGGCTGAGACAGACTTGTTCTCACACACCCAAGGAAGAGACAAAAGAGCACACACATGTTGTTGGAGCCTGTCATCATTCTGGCTGCTCACTAAAAATAGAGGATTATAATTATAATAAAGGATGTGTAATGGGCTTGATTTCCATCTTCAAACTAAACACAAACAAATATGAAAAATACAACAACTTTTATTTTGACAACAAACTAAACCAGAAACATCTGGTATTTTTGTATTCGGATCCTTACTTGTCAGGTAAAGTATAGCGTCGAGGACCCTGACAGTCATCTGGACAGCAGACTGGAAGTAGCTCTGATTTGACACAGGCTGAGATCCTCCTTCTAATACTGACTGACAGCTCTTCAGGGCCCTGCTCAGCATCTCAGTGGGAACCCAAAGGAGAGGTGACAAGCTGTTATAACAAAGAGATGTTGAAGTGCCATTAATCACTGTGAATGACATATGTCAAACTGCAGCCAGGAAAGTAAGCAATCTCTAATATTAAACGCTATTAAAATTAAAAAAAAAAAACTAGCGAGAAAGTTTTTCTGAGAGGCAGAAAAAAGGTAAAAAGGAGAGGGCTTGTGTAACAGCGTGGGCGTATGTTTGGAAATTACCTGACGGGAGAGGTGCAGAGGGCTGTCTGATGGAGAATGAGTGCCAGTCCCTGCAGAGCAGACAGACTCTGTGTGGTCTCAGGCTTAGCAGAGCTGGAGTCCAAAAGCATCAGCAGCTCCTCCAGCCGACTGTTTAATGCAGCCCAAACCTTACTGCGAACACGCATGTCCACTTTGCTTAAAATAGAGACACAGAAATTACTCCATTACGACATATGACACATTTGAAAATAAATATTTGTTTTGAGATTTTCATGGCTATTGCCAAGTAGTGAATGTTGATGCACTCACTTTGAGGATATTTTTGGAGTTTTACTGACTGAACTGGTGGCAGATTTGCAGGATTTCTTGGCAGGTGTTGCTCCATCTTTACACTCCTGCAGCACTAAAGCTGTCTCTGCCTTCAGGGCGGTTCGGAGAAACCCTTCTGCACACTGCGAAAAACAAGCATCGCAGATATTGTAAAGAGGGAAACACTGTATGGATATCAAAAAGATAATTTAAAAGGAAACACAAAGAACAAAGTTGTACTTCGGCTTGATTTGCTGTCCCCACGGTGCATGCTAGTGTCCCGCAGACCTCCGTGACACGCTGCCTCCTGAGCAATGCGGCGCTCTCATAAACTGGTGCAACAGATAGCGAGAAGCTAAACAGCAGGCAAAGTGACTCAGTAACTTCTACACCTAACTTGACACCAGCTCCTGCAAGAGTGCAAACACACTCGAACATCTGTGAGAGGTAGATGGGCTCAAAGTGTGAGTGAGAAACATAAGATGGCTGAAACACACAGCGGGTAAGGCTTAGCAGCTCTCCTTCGTAAGTTTGTTTTTCATTTATGTTTGCTGTGGCAGAGTAGGAGTGTGTTTCCAGCAACTGGAAGTAGGCTGCGAAGAATTCGTGGCCCTGCATCTCAGGAAATCCTCTGAGCTCCACCAGTGTTCTCAGCATCACCATGGAGGCCTTCCTCAGCCTGGCGTTCCCGTTGGCCAGGACGAAGCATGCAGCTTCCCAGGCTACACTCAGGTCACGACGGGAGATGACTCCCCTCAGGGAGTCAGTTATGATGTCAATCGTTACCGCAGTCAGCGACTCCAAGGCAGCAGGTGAGGAGAGCACAAGGGCAGAGGGGGTGAGGTATGAGGAAGCACAGAAGGGGGATAAACTGAAGCACTTGAGGTTTACAGGCCACTGGCTCTTTGTGTGAATGTCCAAAACATGTCCTTGTCCTGCAAGTGTGCAAATATGTGCATACAGGTTATGGCTGAGTTCCTGGGACAGAAATATGAGTTCCTGAATGAGGCAACTAAAGATAAATGGTGCCCGGACTCTCAGAGTGTGAAGTAAAGAGCACAACACAGCAGAGACCCGTCCATGGATGATATCACAGCCTGGAGCTGCTGCCACACGAAGGAAACGCACCGCCACCCACTTACTGAAGTCTAAAATCAAGAAGAGGAATGAGAAGATATTAAAGGAAAAAGGAAAGAGGAAAAACATGTTAATCTTTTTTCTAATTTCTGAAATCACTTATGGCAGCATTTTGAGAAGAATTTCCTACCAGTGCAGCTCTGTGTGGTTTCTGGGTATTCAGCAGGCTGACAGGCAGGGTTGGCAAACATCAGAGATGAAGATTTAACTATGTGCTGCACAAAATCCAGCAGCATCACACAGGCTGGCTCTGAGCTGGACTTCTTACTTAGCCCTAAAGCAACTGGAAGAAAAGACAACAGTTTCGCTAAAAGCGCTGGTACACGTACAGAGCATAAGTCAAATATTCTGCCAATATTAACTTGAAAAGTCACAAAATGATAAAAAAGCTTAAAGAAAGACACTCCAGGTTAAACTCCAGGTACAATATTTATTCAAAAGAATCTGAGAAGCCAAAAGTTAATTACTAAGTGAACTGCTGGAGATCATAAATTTATACAACAGCAGCAAGAAGACAGAAGCAGACACAGGTTTACATTAGTTGTACTTTTCCTGTCTCTAGTGTTTTGGAACTCCTAACACAGACTGGGGTTTCTGTTTGCCGAAAAAACACCTGCCAGCAGTGTGAACTGTTCTCCTTCATGTTCCAGGGGAAGTTACAGGTGCAGGTGTAGAGTGGGGGGCAAGATTCATGCAAGTGGGGGGAAGACAAAAACTAATATGATTTATCATAAACTCTGCATACTACATGTAATAAAGGTGCAGAGATAAAGATAAATGGTTTCAAGGAATGAAGGAAGTATGTCTGATATTTATGATGTGCACACATGAGCTTATTAGGGTTTAAACCTGCCTATTTTTTGCGAAATTTTCATGTTTCATATCATCAAACACATTTTAATATTAGACAAAGATAACCTGAGTAAATTCAAAGTGTAGTTTTTAAATTATGATTTCATTTAAAAAGAGAAAAAAAAGCTACCCAAACCTACCTAGCCCTGTGTGAAAAAGTAATTCCTCCCTTGTTAAATCATGAATAACTGTGATTTACCACATTTGTTTGAAAGCTCAATTTAATTTCACAAGTAACACCCAGACCTGATTACTGCCAGGCTTGTTGAATCAAGAAATCACTTAAATAGAACCTGTCTGAGGTGAAGTAGGCTAAAAGAACTCAAAAAGCAACACATCATGCCAAGATCTAAAGAAACTGCTGAGAAACAAAGTCATTAACATCTATCAGTCTGGAAAGGGTTACAAAGCCATTTCTAAGGCTTTGAGACTCCAGTGATCCATGGCGAGAGCCGGGATCCACAAATGGAGAACACTTTTAACAGTGGCGAACCTTCCCAGAAGTGGACAGCCTACCAAAATAACATTAAAACCTCATCCAGTAGGTCGCAAAAGAACCAAGAACAATGATCAGTGATCCCAAACACACCAGGAAATCTTAAGTGCTTAAAAAAAAAAAAAAAAATCAAAAGGAAAGTTCTGGAGTGGCCTAGTCAAAGTCCAGGTTTAAATCTGATTGAAATGCTTTGGCATGACCTTAAACAGACTGCTCACGATTGAAAAACCTTCAATACGGCTGATGTAATGTGAAAGACTCATTGCAATTTATCACCAACACTTGATTGCAGTTCTTGCTGTCAAGGGTGGCACAACACGACCAGTTATTAGGTTTAGGGGACAATTGCTTTTTCCACACAGGTTTGGATATTTTTTTTTTCCTTAGTACAGAAAATCATGAATTTATAAACTGCATTTTATATTTACTCAGGCCATCTCTGTCTATTTTTAAAAACTGTCTGCTGATCTGAAACATGAAAGTGTGATAAAGATACAAAAAAAGAAAAAGAAACCAGTACAGTATATTAACAAAGGGAAGCAGTAGTCATGGTAAGCAACAACTTCAAGGAACATATAAACAGATAAGTCTGACAGTGTACACCAATAAGCTTTTTTTTTTTTTATACTGATGTCTTTTCAGGGGCTTTTATTATGGTGACCACCCCTAGTATGTGTTGATATTCCCGGCTTACCGACATCCACGTCTGTCAGTATCCTGTCGATGAACTGGCAGAGGATCTGTCGAGGTTTCTGTACCACCTGGTCGTACTCTGCAGCGCTCGCACTGCAAATATCAGCACGATGTTATTCACAGAGACATGATGAAGCAAAGGTTTTTATCGACTTCAGTAAGTAAAGACGAGGACTCACTTTAGCCCAAATGAGTGGTACTGTTAACTACTTAGCGCTTAGCCAACTTTAGCCGGGTACTCACCTAGCTAGCTCCTGAAGAGCCGGTATCATCGCAGACATTTCCAGACCTTCCATTTTTAAACTTTGTGTGTCGCTGTTCGAAAAAACTCTTTTAATACATCAATGTAAGACTCTGTCTAATCATTTTAACCAGTACACATTTCCACGTCTCCTTCTGCCTGTCAAGTCTTTCCAAAACTTTCGCTCCAAAATGACGTTTCTGTTTTGATACAGAAGCCAGCGAGGGTCAATAAGCTCAAACAAAACGCAAATTAGAAGGAGGTCCCTCTGGTCGTTAAAGTAACTTGAGAATCCATAGATAGATAGATAGATAGATAGAGACTTTATTACTCCCGAAATTAATGTGTTATAGCAGCAAGATAAACAATAAAAAATAGTATAAAAAAACATTGTTAATAGTAAAAGTACCAGAGGCCCATAGTAAATGTCTTACAATTTAGGTATGGCAAAAATATACACAACATTGGTTTTTAAAAAAGTAAAATATAAAAACGGCATTAAAGAAAAACAAAATCGAATTTAGACTGCGCAAAAGAGTAGTGCAAATGGCATTAGTAAATAATATGTACCAAGAAGGTATAATACAAAATAGTATAATGTAAATATGTGTGAAACAGTGTGTGTGTGTGTGTGTGTGCGCGCGCGCGCGCTTACAAATGTGTTACTTCACTATTCATAAGTCAATATTGTATTTTATCATTAAAGTTTGCTTTAATGTATGACCTAATTAAGTCGTTATATTCAAACTTACAGTAGAATGACTTAAATCAGTTAAATTTTTATTTATATAACACAAATTCGCAACAAAAGTCAGGTCAAAACACCTGACTTTTATATTGTAAGGTAAAGAACCTACAATAACAAGAGAAGCACAAGTTTTTCTGTCCCCTTTATTCACTATGCAGCTTTTTTGTATTTTTAACCTTGAAGTTTTCAGTTATGTTCATTTTTTTAAAAGCTATTTAGAAAAGCCAGATTGAACTAATATACATGTTTTAAACAATTTACTCTTTACTTCTGAAGTCCAGAAAGAATTTGTGTTTGATACACAAAACATCCACAGGTATTTTGTACATTTAATAGATTCTCTTCATTAATTAAATAGCAATATTAAATGCAGAACATTTACAGACATAAAATGTATCTGACAGAACAGCTGTGTGTATGATTCTGCTTTTTCTTCTGCCGGATCTCTGGCTCATATTGCAGAAGAAGTAAATAGAATGGATTAAGTATAATAAAGCAAAGAACAATGTTCCATAAAATCACGTATAAAAAAAAAGTGTCTTTATTCATGGAAAATCATTTACAGCTTTTATTTTTTGCAAAAGAATAATAGAGAATGCTAGACTGCTTTTGTTTTGTATGCAATCTGAGGTTAGACGTCAAAGAAAAGGAATAAAAAGGATTTTTTAAAAGTAAAATAAAAATATTTCTTCTCATCTTTATTCATGGTTGTTTGTGCCCACTTCAGCGTTTGGCTTTCTTCAAACCATGCCCCATGAGGCAGGCAAACACAGTCATCACCATCTTGGGTTTGACCTCCACCAAATCATCAGGCAGAGCGTAGACACGAGCGCCAATCTTACGAGCCAATGAGATTGCATACCTAGGAGGAGCACAGAAGGAGAGAGGAGTCAGGAGATGATAAAAGAGTGAAAAATCCAGAGAGGTTGGGAGTTTAAAAAAGATTTTAAAAAAACTTTTTTTCTTACTTGGCATTGTTGATTTTATCATCTTTCTTCAGCACTCCTTTTTCTCCTCTTGTCACCACGTGGAACCTGACCATCCCAGGAGCGATTACATCGATCAGGTCAATCACTGGCAGGCTGGTGCTGATCAGCTTGTCCTGCAGAAAGCAGCCAAAAAGGGGTTTAAAGCACACAGAGTCTTTTGATATTATACCGTTTTGAAAACAAAGACTCACACCTTGAAGCTGCTGATTTGTGTGTCCTTTCGATTCTGGGTCAGCATCTTGTTGACCCAGTCCAGGATGATTTGATCTCCCACCCTCTCTCCATCACCCAAATCTGACAAAACCTGAACTGTGTACCTGGAGGAGTGTAAGAAGCACAGGTAACTGAAACTATACAAGGAACAGCTGTAGCCAATCCATGGACTGTCTGTCTTCACCAGACAATATACTACAGCAAGCAAAACATCCTGCAGCTCTGCGTGCACGTACCTCCTCATCAGCTGCCAAACCAGCCCCAAGGTGTGTACACGACTCCCCTCATTTAGGTTTACTCCTCCAATTCCAACCAGGGAGAAGCGTGCAACATCCCTGCCCAGCTCCACAGCATAGTTACAGTTTTCCAGCTGTGATACAGGAAAAAACAAACAAACCAAAAAACAATGTTACATCTCTCATATTTCCCACTGCTGTGCTTTTCCTGTCATCATCACTGTGCTCTGCTTGTTTGCATGTAGTACCTTCTTCATATTGGCCCCCAGCGCAGGATAAGGAGGGCGGTTGACTTTCTTCCAGTTCACAAACACACTGACCTGATCATAAAGCTGCAGAATCACCATGCCGTCACACAGGTCACTGGGAGAAAACAATGACACAAATAATGGATGTCAATAGAAGAAGAAAAAAAAAAAGCACCACCACTGAGAACACTTAGAGCATGTCCTCTCCATTTTTGTTGAAATATGGAGTTTTAGCAGTCTTAGAGGGAGCTTATGTTTTACTGCGCTTTCAAGCTAATAAATAATAACAATAACAATTATAATTAAATAAGGGATTCATTATTTTCAAACTATATTTTCAATGCTGTCTGCATGAGGAAAGCGTTACAATTTTAAGATTAAAACTAAGCCCATTTCTAAGATCAGTCTTGTGGAGTCTTTAGTAGAATGTTATATGAGGACAGTCATGCTAATCAGCTCATTTCCATTTTGCCCCACTATCCTCTGTCTGCAACCTTCATTTACAGCTCCATTGACCCTAAATAGCTGGTATGGTCAACATAATTATGTATAACTGATGACATACTGGTAAAGATGGTTGACGTGTGGAGAAACACCCAGAGAGTTCATCCAGTTGCGAAATGTTTTTTCTTCTCTGGTCTCCTCTGGAATGATATGAAGACATCATACATGTTATCATACAGTTGACTTAATCTATAGTCTGGACGTCTGCCACACCCTGAAGCACTTGTTGTCATCTCTGGCTTTTTATTGGTCTATGGCGTGTGTAACTAGCATAGCATTACATCTGTTTTCTGCATGCTCATTTTATGGCTAATGTGCCTCTGTGTACTGTACATTTCAGTATTTTATGACTAATTGTAAGGCCAAGATGTAGTGGTGAGTATATCTCACTCTCTATGTGCTCTATATCGCTTCCATTCATCTGAAGCTTCTGCAGGCCGGGGTGCATGTTGAACAGGTTGGCCACAAAGGCCATGTTCAGTTTGCTGTTTCCAGATGTGACATCATGAGGAGTAACAAACTGCCTGCAGTCCAGTCTGGCTGCCTGCTGCAGCATCAGCTCAGCTCTTTTCTCCAAATCCCACTCCTTCACAGCAAACACACACACAGACATGTATGCATAGAAGAACGGTACAGACACTATGTAGATATTATCATATCAGAAGAAAACAGGTTAAAATGACAGAAAGAAGTGTTCATCTTCACATTTAGCTATACCCATTCATTAGTTTCTCACTGTTACGTGAAAATTTTGTGGCTCACATTGAGGCCGCTCATGTCAATTTTTATCGTCATGTTGAAGTCATCCTCCTCACAGGAAGTGATCTGATCCATCAGGTGGAAGTAGGCCCGCGAGTCCTTCAGTGGGAGAGTACAAGCTGGGGTTAGACTCATGACTCTGTGTATTCACATGTGTGTGTATTTGTTCTGCACAGCACCTTGATGTCTTCACTGAAGTTGCTGATTGTTTCCGTTCCTGCGTTGCGTAGATGATAGTTGACCCAGCGGAGCAGCAGCTCCTCAGGGGAGAGAGACATTAGGTGCTCCAGTGATTCTCCATCTACCAGAAGGGCAATCAGACCTGAAAACATATGACTGCAGTTAATCAGCTGTTAAAGCAAGAGAGAAGAAATTAATCAAAAAACTGCATTTATATCTAGAAGTAGCAAGAAACGCTCAATTAAAAGTAATACAATTGTGGTTATACTGATCAAACTAAAGGAGACGCACCTTAAAAATCACTCATTTGTTACAAAAAAGCAGAAATTATGATAAAAAAACAAGTGGTTTGGTTAATATTCACGCAAAAACACGAACACTGATGTCTGTGCCTCCCTTGGTATGTGGAGAAGCATGAAACGCAGGAGTGTCATCTGTCATCAACAGCTGATCACAGATGACACTCATGACAGCTAATGTTCAATATCATAGACCATCAATACTAAACATATCACAGTTCATGATTACACAGGTGAAGAAAAATAGTTAATACAAAGTCTTGTAATGGTGCATTTTTCAAAAATTTATAATATATTTTTCTACCTGGAGGCTGTATGATTATAGATAATATAATATAATATAATATAATATAATATAATATAAAAATTATATAAAATAAAATAAACACCAAATGTATTTTCTGCCTCCAGAAAAGAAACATCACTGAGTATAATCATGAATACTTGCAATTATTTTTTCTAATTGTCAGAAGGTTCAATAAACTCTCAATTTAAAAACAAAAGTTTTCTGGCAATTATTTCATGGTTCAGGCTTTTAGGGGTTAAACCCCAGTGTATTGAGCTCTGATGAAGACTCTGTTATACAGTTCTAACCTATCTAACAAGCTCCACTGTTTTGCCTGAACTTTAATTTTAAACCTCTCCTTTTACAAACAATGACATCTATATCATGAACTGCATCCCATCGGGGTTAGTGCTGTAAATGTGAAGTTAATGTGTGCGTGCATGCAGCTGACCTTCGTTCCTGCTAATTTCTATGTCAGCAAAGAGGCCAATCTTGATAACCTGCCAGAGCAATCCCATAACCAGGTGGGGTTTTCCAGCCATCATGTCATGGGCATCCATGCTCACCACCGTGCACCCAATAGCTGAGGCTGAATTCAGGGCCAAGACAAGATTCTCCTACAAACACACAGTGCATCAACATTTTAAATCAAAGTCTGAAACACTGTCATGTCATTCAGCAATGTTTCTGCTGTTTTAACAGCTCAGCGAAAATAAAGACTACAGATGAATCCTCCCAATAATAAGTAACTAAGTAGGAATCAGCAGAAGCTGAAAATGGAACTGTTGATGGAAAAATATCATCCAGGGACAAATGTTCATGAGATACAACATAGCAGAAGGAAAAAAAAGAGGACGATGCAGTAAAAAGTTAATATATTACAGGCTTTTTTGCAAAGTCCAACATTCCTGGAGAATCAGTAAATCCAGAATAACACATTAACGCATTTACTACCTATCATCGTCTCACTTGACATCCATATGTTCAGTAGAAGACTTTTCACGTGCCAGCTACAGTAAATCTAACTAAATATATTCAGGTCTTTTAAAGTAGTGGTTTCTTAAATGAGGATTTCCCTTTACTATCGTCATTTTTTAAAAACTTTTTTAGCATAAAAAGTGCAACAAAGGTCAGAAGCTGGCCTCTTATAAAAAAAAACAGCGGCATTCAAACACATCATAACTGTTTCATTGATGTATGGAAAGGACACTGGTGCTCATGACTGCTTGTAAAACCACCAGCTGCTGTTTTTAACTCTTTGGTTTGTGCACAGATTACACAAATGAGAAATAGGATGTTATTTCTGATGTTTAAAGCTGCTTGTGGGCAGATTCTTTTAGTCAGCACAGAATCTGGCAACCTGATTCCACATGCTTTCAAGGTTTATTGCTAAGTTTAGTTAACCAGCTGATGATAGAGTTGTATAGATGCTCTCAGCTAAACTTCGGCAGGAATTGTGGAGTTATTCTCTTCTTTGCAAATAACATCGATTGGTGATATGAATGTATGTATTTACCCACTCACTCAGAACTGCTACTCACTGTCATTTTGAAGGTGGTAAGTTTCTTAGTGTTGATGACTCTTTCATCAATCGTGTCTGGCTGAGAATGGTTGATCATCTTGCTGAAAGATAATTTTTTTATATTTAAAAACAAGCAAGTGTGGGCAAGAGTGAATTGATTCTGAATCTAGTTTACGATGAGTGTAACTTAGGGTTAGCTTAGGGCACTAGGTTGTCACAAGTTTGTTTTCTGACCCTTTAATGCTCTCAGTTCCCCCTTTTTATGTCCAACATTTACTGTTTACCTCTGTCGTCTGATAGTTCACTTGCTATCTTTTGTCTGTGAAAGATAGCAAGTGGAAAATAAAGAGAAACACACTGAGAGAATGTGAGCAGGAAGGAGGTATGAACCACTATAAAACAATAGTAAAACAGGATTACACTATTTCTCTTTTAACCTTTGCTACAACATAAAAGTGCAAAAATAAAAATGTTTATAGAGGTGCTTATTCTTGGTTGCCCATGTGCATGAGCTTGTGTTAATACCATAAGAGGATGCCATCACGGACAGAGGTGAAGAGGCTTTCATCGTCAGGGTTCATGGGCAGCAGATGTCGGCAGTCCGGATCTCTTGCCAAAGCTTTGTTGATCCAGTTTACAAAAGCCACCTTCTCCTCATCTAAACACACACATACAAATTTCTGCATTAAGAAATTAGCTGCTGAGTTGATTAGTAGATTGTTTATGATATATTTATAATAATTTATGTTGTTAGACTGAACTGTTTAATCATAAGTACAGACTATTTACTCTCTACAGACCTCAGGGAAACCTTTTCCACTATTATCTGATGTTTAATAGACAAAATAATAATAATTAAACAGCCAAGAAACTCAAGGGAAGCCAACAGCTGTTTTGTGCCACCTCAAATAAACATCATAATGTTGTTACATTAAATTATAATTCATTTAATAATCTACAGTGCAGTCAACAACTCTATTTTTTTCAATGAATTCATCTTTTGTTTAATTTTTTATAATGTGCCATATTCAACTAACTAACCAAGCTAGGGACAAGGGTTTGAAATATGCAATAGCTTTAAATAACAATTAAATAATCTGTGTTGCAGCTGCAAAAGTTGCAGTCTTACACGCCTCTCTGCAGCTTCTCTCCTCCTGCTACCCCCCCAAAAACCCATCTCCATAGAGACTGTGTCAGCTCCCAAACAGACAAAAAACAAACTAAAATCCAGCAAGAAACAACTTCAACATAAAAAAAATCACAAAGCAAGACAATACAGTATCCACATCTGCACCAAAGAGTAAAACAGTGAAATTTGGATTATTAAATATTAGGTTTCTCTCCTCCAAGTCTCTGTTAGTACATGACTTAATAATTGATCAACAAATCAATTTACTCTGCCTTACAGAAACCTGGTTACAGCAGGATGATTATGTTAGTTTAAATGAATCAACACCCCCGAGTTATTCTAGCTTCCAGAAACCTCGAAGCACAGGCCGAGGGGGCGGTGTGTCAGCAATTTTTCACACCAGCCTATTAATCAATGAAAGACCCAGACAGACTTTTAATTCATTTGAAAGCCTGATGCTTAGCCTTGTCCACCTTTAAAAC
>VVHJ01036946.1:0-23324 GCA_015107715.1 Tylochromis polylepis | reverse complement strand
TAGTCAAGCCGAGTTGAGATAAAGACATGTATTATTTTCTCCAAGTCATGCCTTGACAAAACTGGCTTAAGCTTTGCTATTTGCCCTAACTGGAAAAAGCTTTTTTGCTACACAGAGCTGATTTGGTTATTAAATTTAAAATCCGAGTCCATAATGACTCCCAGATTTGTGACATGCTGTTTGATATATGACTCAAGCCAACCATAATTAATTAGTGGGTTGCGTTAGGTATTATTAGGCCTGAAAACAATTACCTCTGTTTTGTTTTCATTGAAGCTCAAAAAGTTCAGAGCCATCCAAGCCTTGACATCTTCAAGGCAGTTTAAAAGGAGTTGCATGGAGCCTGGACTATTAGGACTATGTATCAGTTCACCAAAACAGCACAAACAAGCCAAACAACAATACAACAACACTGGAACATGGCCATGTACTACTATTTTTTTTAAATCGAAAAAAAAACTAAAATTAGTGATAGTTTTTATTTTCATTCCTTTTCTATAAAAAAAAATCCTTCAGTGCTTGATTTAGAGAGTTCTTGAAAGTTTTTTGCAAAGGTTTTCAGTAAGTGGTTTTGAACAACTTTGTATGTACCTTTGTGCTCTAACAAATATGTTGAGTGCAATTTCTTCCTCTTAAAAAATTTAGTCCAGTGGAATGTTCCCAAAATTTTGAGGTACCCCAGTGGAGGTGGAACAAAGCAAAGCGGTGTTTTTGATAACCTCTAAAGTTTCCCACATATGAAATGGATTATTGTATAAAAAACATTTGACTGCAAAGTGGCAGATGTTTTTGGAACAACCCATAAATAAAAAAGTACAAAACATGTCCAAGCAAAATAGGAGATGCTTCACATGAACGTATGTGATTCAATAATGCAAGCTCCCAAAATTGACTGTGACAGAGAAAAGGGGTCCTCTACATGTCTGAAAAACAGAATGTGAATATCTTGATGCACAACAATAGGTATAATTTTATATTGTACCTATATATGAATATGTGATGAGTCTATTCATTTACCTTTTGGCAGTCTTAGCTGGGATTGTCCCAGAAACACCAGCCAGGGTTTGCTGGGCAGATATCACTTTGTTATATCCAAGAATATGTGATATGTAACTGTAGCAGTAAAAAGTAATGATATTGTAAGTCCACATGAAATAATATTTCTTTGGCTTATCTACCAGTAGTGTGTTTTTATCCTTTTAAGGGTAGATTTTTCTACAGTTATTCCTGTGCACCTTATAGAGTCCACTGTTTTATGTGCAGGAAACTGCCAATAGCTACTGGGAGAAACAAAAGTCGTCTTCCTTTTTTGGTTGCACAATGAATTTTGATTTTCCCAGAAGATTTCATACCCAGTGGCAGAAAGCTGCATGGTGAAAGCAAGGTTTATAACCAGTTTAAACACCAGGGGTGCCAGTATTATATTATGTAACCAGTAGTTAAATTATAATAAGTCCTTCCATCACCTTCCTCTTATCCAGTTCAGGATTGTGTGGTAGCTTATCCCAGCTGACATGGGGCAAGAGGCGGGGTACACCCTGGACAGGTTGACACTCTATAGGAGAGATAAGGATGGGACAACCATTCATGATCACGCCTTTGGCCAGTGTTAGAATCACCCAGAGAGAGCCCACACAGGCATTTCTAGGACCTGTTGATCAAGTGTAGGTGTGTGTGAGTGCATGTGTGTATGCACAAGACAACCAAGACAGCGACGCACTGATAAAGTCCTTGAATTATAATGCTACTCTCGATTATTTCAGTATGGAAAACAACAAAGTTACAATCTGCAAGCTCTACTGAGGAGATTATTGATAGAAAAATAGATCTATTCTATCTTGTAGTCAGTTTTCCTTTTACCTTTTTAAGTTTCATGGTTTTTGGCTGATAATTTTTTTTGTTGTTTGTTTATTATCTGATTCCCACCAGCTGTGCCAGCTCCACCTCACTCTGTCATGGCAATTAGAGACACAGACACCTCTGTGCTTCTTCAGTGGCAAGAGCCCAAAGACAAAAACGGCATCTTGGGATATTATCTGTACTACAGTGAAGCTGGCAAACACAACTGGAAGACAGTTAACAACAAGCCCTTTGCTAAAACCAGGTACGTGGGAAAAATGTTAGTAGGAATAAAATTAAGTTATAATGACAGCTAAAATGATCTAATTTCATATGCCATTTTCAGATAATTGTAAGTGATAAGCATGATAAATAAAGTTTATTATAGTTAACTAAAACTAAACTTAAAACTAGTACAAGATATAAAAAGAAACTGAATTAAATTAAAATAAAAAATAAACTTTAGAAAAAATAAACTAATCTGTTTCCTTATTTTAGCAGAAAAACTAAAACTAATATTTAAAAAAAACAGAGAAGATTTCTTTAGTTTTAGTATTGGTAAAATTTGCTATCACAGCTTGCCTGGTGAGCCTTTGATGGGAATGTTTATTGAGGCTTTAGATGTCTACAAGACTGCTTTCAAAAAGTTCTTTGTTTTCATTTTATACCTACAGTAATTTTCCTAAATCCTGCCTCTGGCCCACCTGACATTAATACTTAGAAAGACTAAAACTAAAACTGAAACTAAACTACAACTAAACATTTTCAAACTGCAAAAGCTAAACTGAAATTAGCAAATCAGCTCTGGAAATGAACTAGTTAAAAACATAAAGTCAAAAAGAAATACAAAAAATAAAAATCAGAGAGAATGCAAAACTAATATATCTGTGATTTGAACATAATCTCTCCTCAGGTTTACAGTCCATGGCCTCAAGACTTGGAAGGAGTACGTGTTTAGAGTAAAGTGTGTGAGCCGAGCAGGAAACAGCAGCTATTCAGACGAGTCTCACCCCATCATGGTCAAATCCGCCATTTGTAAGCATACCTGCCAGACAAAAAACAAAAAATACTTAAGACTTTGTAAATATTTTGTAATTCTGTTACTGAGCATCTAACTCAGAGCACTTACACTATATTATAATATTTAAATGGCAGTGAGTGCTGAGTATGTTCAGGGTTTTTTTGGTATACAGTTGTGGTATACATATGCTAATCACAGGCATGAATGTCATAATAATTTGTAGATTTGAATGATTTCTTTTAACTGCTATTAAAAGAAGTAAACACCATTTTTTTTGTAGCCATCAACAGCCCTCTGACATAATTATATCTGGATATTTGACCACTCTTCTTGGCAGAATTGGTAGAGTTCATTTAAATTGGTTGGCTTCTTCTAGTCCACACATTTTTAATAGGGTTGAGGCCAGGGCTTTGGGAAGGCCATTAGAGAATTAGGGCAGCTGCAAATTTCAGTTGAGCTTAAAGGTGTTGAATTTAGAGCAGGGGCTTCCATTTTAGCCAACACCCTGTGAGTCCATGGCGATGTAAAACTCCGGCAGTTCCAGCTCCAGTGGGTGGAGACTTGGTGGTTCCTGGGTTGTCTTGAACATCCTAATCAGTTTCCTCTCATCTGAAGGTGACAGTTTGAGTCTTCTTCCAAGCAAAGTGATGACTCATCCAAATGAGTTGTTTGTACTGATAATCTTAGAATCTGTTGCAGTTCTTTAGAAATGGCTCCTTCGCAACTTGTTCAAATCTGAAATTCTGCTTAGATCGTCACTGAAATCCTTAGATTTTCCCATGGATCTGACCATCAGTCAGTCAAATGAGTGCTGTCTAATAAATCCTTTTTAATGTTAGAAAAGAGAAACTGCCAGCTGAAGTCAATCAAGATCACTAATGAAAAGTTAATAGGCCTTGGTATTGTCATGTGAAAAGACACTGTAGAACCTTCAGCACCACTTATTAAAAGAGTTAAGTGAGTGTATGTATATATTTCACCCTCTGTGTATAATTTTGACCATGAGTGGATTATAGAAAATCCAAAACAAATTCAAGCTTTTGCCCTCAGTTATTAAAGATCTACGCTGTGAAATCATTCCACTCTGGATTTCTTTGACCTGGTCAAAGAAATCATTAAAAGCACAAAATTATCATGACATTCATTCCCACAATGTGTGTTTGTAAACTTCTCATCTCATTTTAATAATTAGTTTTTTGCTTTTTTTCAGCTTTGACTCAGTCTTGGTAGAATGGGTTTTTGTTTTTCACACTGGTAGTTTTCATTTGCAGCCTCACAAGTCCTCCCTGTTAATGCATATGTATTGTAAAGCAGGACAATGAAAGGCTTCCAACGTTCCCACTACATTTGTCATTTGGTGTCTTCCACTTAGTTGCAGCATTTTAGGTAACGCAAAATCATTTTTAGAAAATATTTAACAAAGAAGGCAGAAGAAGCTTGCATTAATGTAGCACATCACTGTTCACTGCTCCTGTTATCATATCTAATGGAAATTGTGATCCTGTCACATAACAGTCTATATGTTTTGTCAAGTAAGCTCTACCAAATGACTAATCAGGCAGAGACTGACTATACATGAAAAGCCACTGACCCTTCTTGCAGTCTCAGATAATATGCTTTCTGCAGCCTGCAGTATAGTAGAGTTATGACTCATTTCTCCTGGCACTCACTGTCAGAATAATCTCACGTCTATTCTGCTACTCTACCATTACCTGTGGGATAATATCTTGAATCCAATTCTTTGTGAGGAATACATTTTTGTCAAATAGAATATGAGGCGAATATTTCTTTTGTTCTCATTGGAGAAAGTCTAATGTAGTCCTAGAGTCCTGAGTTTGAAAATTTGGACAGAAGCTGTTGTCGGCCAGAGAGTTATTGGCATTTTTTGGTCTATTTAGCAAGAAGGAGTGCCTGCTGAAAATTTCTCATCTATATGATCCCCCCCCCCCAATTCCTTCTGCTTGTCCAGATGTTCCTTCTGCTCCCTCTGCCATCGTCCTTCTGCTATGCACTGGATCGGAGATGGTTTTGGGCTGGAGGGCTCCCTTCTCTGACGGGGGAAACCCTGTACGTGGCTACTATCTGGACCAGAAGGAAAAGGGCATGGAAGTATGGAGAGAGGTCAACGTCAAGCCTGTCAAAGAGCGTCAATTTAAGGTGGGTAATACTGAAAGTTTGATGCTGCTTCCCCAGCAGACCACAGTAAAGTACACCGCACTTTCCACAGCTGACTGATGTCCAATATTTTGCTGCACACGTTGAAAGATCTCAGTTTCCTCAGGAAATAGATCTCATCGCCTTTTTATACTCAACCTCTGAGCACAATTGTAATTTTTCTTTTTAATTAGAAAAATGTCAAACCATTTGGATGGATTGCTTTTAAAAATGTCAAGACATCCACGTCCTCTTTAACATGAGGCACCATTCAGCACCAAGATCAGGACAAAACTAATTCCACACTTTTCTGTGCTAATTAGCAGCTAAGACAGTAAGCCTAGAGATTTAAAGATAGAATGCCAACATGGTAAAACTTATACCTGCAAGACAATAGCAGGTGTTGTGTTCAAGTACAGGAGAAATATCTGTCGTTTAAAAAGATTTAATTTGCTTCGGCAGTTGGAATTACAAGTTTACAGCGCCGGACCTCTCTGTGAACACAGCCAGCTATCTTCACACAAAGGACACACAGGCCGGCATTGTTTTCATTATTATTATTATCACTATTATTGTTTATTGATAGAGTCATCAAACATTGTACAGTAAGTATAGACAGCATAAACAATACAAAAGCGCTAGCATTATGAAGTGTTTCCTTATGTTAGCAGAAAACATGTTTGCATGTTTTCCATTTACTGAAAGCAGCAGAAAAACAAAGAACATGCTGTTATACTTTTGATGAAAATGATTTAAAAAGAAATAGGTGCACGAAGAGACTTCAAGTCATTTGGTAGTCCTCGCATTAAGGACTTTTATAATAATGACAATAATAAAAGTTATTTCTGGATTTTGCAGTTGCCTCTAAATAATGGCAATAATGGCCAAAGCTCCCTCATCCACACTGGCTGTGTCACTAGGCAACAAGCAGTGTCCATGGAGACCCAGAGGAAAGTTAAATCTTTAACCTGTCTCAGAGAGATTACAGGTGCTCTGTAATTAGACATTGTGCAAATGTGTTATGTGTGAGTGGCTGTTTTTAGCTCCTGGGAAAAACAAAGACAAAGCCAATTAGAACGAAAATGACTGTGCCACCATAAATCAAGATTAGCCCCGCATGTTGCAAAGTGCAGACTTTTGAGGATTGGAGACCCCTTTTGCTGAAAAAGAAACCCTGTGATGAGAACACGTAGCGCCCCCTTTTGGGCTAAACAAGCCTTTTCAACATTACATCTTCAAGGAGCACAGAATCCTTTTCCCCGCCTGAGCCTTCATTTGAATCAAGTTGCTGGCTTCCTGGATGCAAATTAGAGTCATTAGAACATCGACTGTGCTGCAATTTTGTGCTCAGGGCTTTTCTGTCTGGAGCTGTGCTCGTGATTTTGGTTTGGAAGCTTCTTTGCTTTAGCTGTCACAAAAGAACCTCACAAGCCCATTTTAGAAGACAAAAACAGACTTTAACCTTATGTTTTTCTCTCACTTAACTAAAAAGAGTACACAGATTGCTCACTTAAGTAGAAGTATCAATAAAATTCTGTACAAGTACAATAACAAGTGAAAGTTCTTCATATAAAATCCTACTTAAAGTACAGAAGTATTATCATATGTGTATACTTATCAGTTCTTAAAAGAATAAAAGCACTTTGTTTTCCAGAGCAGGTGCTACTTTGAGTGACACATTAACTCTGCTTTGTTAATTCTGATGCAGTAAATGCATATTAATTAGTCTTTTGCTGTAGCTTGCTTGTTATAAAGTATAAATCAGCTTATATTAACGGGCTTTTCTGTGAGCCTCAAATTGCTATTTAAATGTAACCATCAAAAATGTCTAGACTGCTTTTTAAGATAAAATTATACAAATCTGAAACATGAGAGGTTTGTTGCTTCTTTTTTTGATGAAATATCTTTCCTAACCTGTAATATAACCAAAAAAAAACTTCAGATGAATACAGTGGAATAGAAAATATGATATTTTACTTCTAAAATGTAGAGAAGTTAAAAAAGAAAAAAATATGGATACATTCAAGTCTAGGTGAAGTACAGGTCATGTTTTCAGCCTTTCATCAGTCAACCTTGCAGATGAATCGCTGATAAAACTCTCTCTAAAAAAGTGACCCACTGGAGGATGGAAAATAATTTTTTTAATAATCACATGCATCCTGTTTGCCATCTAGTGGATGAAAGTTGCAGTCATTTCTTGGGATGGGCTTTATCTCAGTCTAATACCATGATTATTGCTCCACCTAAGTGTGGTTAGAGGGGGATCATTAGTTAATAAAGGGAGTTGCAGACTGTTGCAGGCTGGATTATCCAGTGAGCATTCTGGGCACGAGCACAGGGCCCCATGCACTGTCGTGCCCAGGGGTCTGTAACTTGATGATCCAAGCATGGTAGCAGGTGTTGGGTGGCGTATTTTAGATGCAGTGAAGAAAGCTCCCTGTGGTTGTGTGAATTAGTTGATGGTGGAGAGCTGAAAGTAGAAGCAGAGGTTCACAAGTGTTCACAGCGCCGATAAGGGCCTTAAAGTCTAAGTGGCTGTGAATAGAAAGATCAATGAGCCGATCAATAAGGCTGATTCCCCTGTCTTTCCAAAGCTTAAGTGTCTGGGGACGGGTTGCAGAAAAATGCTGTGGCAGCATCTCCAGAGAAAATATGTTGTAAAATGCCTTCCTGAGTCAAGAGGATTTTACTGTTCAAGGAGGGAGCCTTTTGTCCTTATTTGATGGGACATCATATCCATGTTTTCAAGTACTTGGTTTTGATTTATATGAATAAAAGCTTTAATCACTGTTTGTGCCAGATAAATAACACTACACTGATGTTCTTAGAAACACTTTTAAAATAATATAGAAAATCAATTTAAGGAAAACGAAAAGAAATACAGGTCGCAGAATGGCAATACTCAAGTAATATGTCAATAATAAATTATGTAATGCCATGTATTTACCAGTTTCGTAACCAGGTAACAGCTTTGCTTTAACAATGGGAATATCTGAGAAATAATACAATTCAGTATTACAATAAGGGGCCAAAAACAAAGAGCAATATTTAATATCTATCTATCTATTACCTCACTACACAGGTGTACTGTAAAGTAATACCCAAATACAAATAGTCCATATTTTGTTTGTTAAAACTACAAACATAAAAACTAAAATAGTCAAACAGTTACTGGAAAACCTCTCAATTTCTGCTTCTCCCAGATCACACCAACTTTAGTTTGATTTGAATGTCTATGCTTGATTTTGGTTTTAACAAGAAAATTTCAATTTTTCGGTTAACTTGTACACACTTTTACATTTGCTTTTTTACTTTACTAAAACTGATCAGCACTCTTTATGTCTAACATGTTTCTGTAGGTTTGCAACCTGACAAGTGGACATTTCTACCAATTCCGTGTGTTTGCTGCCAACATGGTCGGCATCGGGAAACCGTCTGAAGCCAGTGAAGCTTTCCTATGTGAGAAGTGGACGATGCCAGAGCCAGGTGAAGTTAAATTTCCTTTACGCATGCTTTACTTTTAAAGTACTAACATGTTTAAATCATCAATTCTGCACTTTGTTTTGCTTATCGCTGGTTTATTTATATGAGCAACCCTTTCATGCATGAATTAGTCCATTGAACAATACACCCCTTACTTGTAAAAAAGTTTAACTTCTTTCGCTTAATTAAGGAACCTAAACACTTCTTCCATCACAACGCATATAGTTATTCAGTAAAAATTTACTTTAAGTGCCCCTTTTTCATGTAATACCATTTATATTGGGGTACGGTGCACAGGTTGACCCATCATACATAATTTTTGAAGTGGAAATTAACTGTAGAGACCCATGTCATGTTTTTCAACAGTCTGTAAAAATGTTAATTTTATCTCTGAAGTCAGGCATCTCAACATGGGAGTAAATGGGGACTGAGTCACTTTTGAATCCATTAGTGACCATTAGTGGAACTGCAGTTATTGGAAGCTGGAAAACAGTTTTTTGGGCCTGTCTTTGTTATGAATAAAAACATATTATTTATTTATTTTTACCAGGATCTAGCTTACTGAAATAAATAACTCTGTTAATATGAAAATGTTAACAAAAGCTTTTGATCTGAGCTCAAATCCATGTTCACTTTCCACAACACACTACAGTAATTTGCATGTTGCACTGTAACTGTAACAACTTAAAAATCAATTACAAGTTGTCTGTGACATTTATACACAAAACTGTTTTATCCCCTGAGCTACGTGCCTCCATCAGTACCCTCCTGGCATTCAGTTTCCACTGTTTGTTGACCCTGGCTTCTGTGATGGGAGGTGAGACAGATACAAGACCATCCATCAACTTGAGGCCCCATTTATATAAATCAGTGGAAGTGTGTGTGGTCACCTCACATACATACAGATTTTGGTACCTGAATAAAATGTGCTTATTTGCATATTGTGCCATTAAAGCGCAGAATAATAGCAGAGGTCAGTGGTCAAGTGAAAACACAGTATCTACAAAAACAGCCTGCGGTTAGAAGTAGTTTGTTGAATTCATTATGTGTTGATCATCTGTGGCTTGTGCTCAAATATTGCTGTGGATGGTTGTTGGTATCTCAAAGCAAGACACTGAAAACACTACAGAAAAAGTAGGAAAAAGTCACTGAAGCAATAAATTACTAATGATGGAAATAATGTAGTATCTATATTTTTGTTAAATGAAATCAGTCTAGCATTTAGAAAATTGGCGTTAAAGTGTTAACTTTATATTTTGACCCATTGTTGTTACTCAGTAACAATAAATAATAATTTTGTTGTTTTCTTACTTTGATTGACGTTAGATTGATGTGTCACCCACAAGCCTATTTAAATTTCCATATTTTTTTTTTTAAATCTGTGGACTCTTTGCATGCAGCTTTGCATGATTCAAAATAACACTTATCTTGTTCGGGGCCTTGATGCTGCCTCTCAGTTTATCCTCCATCTGAAACAAGCCAACTCAGTTTCCTTTCAGTCTTGTGACTGGCTGCCCCTCCCAAATAAAATGCTTGGACATTTAACGGCTGTGGTGCGTGCAGGCCTGAGATTATTATTCTCACTGAAATCAAACAATTCTAAGAGTAGAAAAAATGTTTTTAGAGCAATCTGAAGCTGTAGGCTACACTTAATGTAGAGGCGATGCTTTTTCAGCCCTGAGCAGTGTCTCCAGGCATTCCCTTTAGGTTACCTAGAGTCCAGAGTCGAGGCTCAGTAGACATCCCAGCCACTCTGACCCTGCTCATATCAGCTTTGTGTGCCATTAATATTGAAAATGGAAAAAGGCTCTCTCAAATGTGCCACTTTTAAAGTGCAGCTCGTTAATCTTGGCAAATGGGCTTTCCTCTGTGCCATTAATGATTTAAAAGTGACCCAAAATCATTAAGCAAATTAGCTACCACATTCTGGGATGAAGTCAGTCGGGGTAGATTAGGGAAACTCATTGTACTCATTTTGACTTTATTGTTATTTATAGTTTGTTCTGTAAGGACTTTCCACTGTGACAAAGACATGCTGTTTTTGTGTCTGTGCACTTTTACCAAACTTTTCTGGCCTCACATTGTTGCTCTGCATTCAAAGTCCATGATCTGTTCTCCTCTCTCTCAGGCTGCCCCTACGACCTGGAGATCAGGGAGGTGAGAAACGGCTCCCTGGTGCTCTTATGGGCTGCTCCACTGTATGAAGGACGAAGCCCCGTCACTGGCTATTTGCTCGAAATCAGCCAGGGTGACCAATCAGAGAACTGGACTGCTCTGAATGAAAAAACTATTTCTGACACACATTACAAGGTGAGCGAAGTATAAGCAAGTTCAAGATTTAATCAGGTGACAGGGCAAGGTTTAGACTATGACTGGATTGTTATCAGTGTAAAAGTGACCTAGCAGCACCTCCGACCTCCATGCCAGGATTTCATTACTTTGTGAGTCTGGGGGTAAAAATGTTTAAATGATTGTGATGAATTATGACAGTGACTGTTAAATATTTGATGTGTTTCTAACGGCATCCAGGTGTCAGGACTTCAGGTGGGCGAGACCTACCGTCTCCGTGTGTCGGCTATCAATGAGGCTGGAGTGGGTCGTGCCTCTCTGCCCTCTGAGCCGGTGATAGCTCAGACACAACCAGGTTAGCTATCTGGCTTCTAGACATACGGTACAAATTAAAATTTCTTTCCGTATGTAATAATAGGAGAACTGCACACTCATTTGTTGTTTTTGTTTAGTTTTTGCAAAGAAACAAAAGGTTATGTGCATTAAATGAGAAGACTAAAGAAGATCGCAGCAAAGATCTCATATTTGTCTGTCAGATGTGGAGGAGGAGTCAGGAGATGGTTAACCCAGCTTAGCATAAGCGCAGAAAACAGGAACAGCTTTAGCTCTATACAACAAAGCAAACTAGTGGACTTCCTAAAAAAAAAAAAATCAAAAAATAATACATTTTATTTTCATTTTATATCCAATAAAACATGCAGTATTTTAACTACTGTGCAATACTTTGCAAAAGTCTTGAGCCAAAACTCATTCTTTGCATTTTGCTTATGTGGAGTCAGAGTTTCTTGTGATTTTTTTTAAATGGTCTTGAGCAGTAGCTCTCCAGGCTTTGTGGAAGGACAGTTTATGAGCATTATGTCCTTAAGAAATTAGAAAAATCCAACAAAGACTTGACACGGGACCCGAAAGATGGATCTCCCCTTTCATTTGATCCTTCAACTGTTTATACTCTCAGAAATTATTCATTGGCAGGGGGGCTGTCAAGAAGTCTTTTTGTAAAGACAGAAAACAAGGAGAAAAGACTGAGACGTGCCAAGAACTTGTCAACTTTGATGTGATTATGATCCACATCACACCAGATTTTGATCCACTAAAATGATAGATTATGATGGATTTTAGTGGTAAACTACTCTCAGCTGCTCCCTTATGCTGATGGGGCTGCCACAGCAAGTAACTAAACATATTTGGTTTGACAGATTTTTATGCCAGATGTCCTTCCTCGTGGAACCCCCAAGGGATGTATGGCTCTTCCCAAATTCCAACTGTGATTTTTTGTTTGTTAGGCTAATGTGTAAATCACCACACTATGGAGCCTCCATGGAGTGTCTGATTGGCAATAGATTAATTTTTTTTCAGCATGACAATGATCCCGAACACAATGCCAATGCTCTGAAAGCATACCTGGACAGAAAAACACACAGTGGAACACTATCAGTCATTTATCAGCCCTCCCACAGCCCGAACCTCGACATTATTGAAGCAGTGTGGGATCATCAAAAGGCAGCCAGCATCCAAAGAAGAGCTTTGAATGTCACTTCAAGATGCCTGTAGAAGTATTCCTGAAGTCTACTTAAAGAAAGCACACTACTAAAGCTTGCTTAAAAGAGAATAAACATTGATTTCAATTCAGGCTCATTGAAATTGTACAAACCTCTGCCTTATCCAATGTATTTCCATTTATATTCACGTTTCAATAAATTCCTGCCCCTATTTCTTATTTTCCTTTCAAAATATAAAGAAACGAGGAATGGATCAAGACTTTTGGATAGTGTTGTACACCCAACCAGTGAACTATGCACTATCCAGCATATGTACTATGTTCATTTTGGTGCTGCTAAATGGACTATTATTTATATAGTGCTATACTGCTGCAACAACAGCAGCACTGTAGAATAAAGTGAAATACATGACCCCTTCTAAGCAGGCTTCTCTTTCTCAGGCACCAAAAACATTGAGATTGGTGTGGATGATGATGGCTTCATATTTTTGGGATACGAAGCTACTGAGATGAATGATGAGAGCAAATTCCTCTGGAGCAAAAATTACACAGACCCAGTTGGTGCTGAGAGAGTGAGAGCAGAAACCAAGATGAATAGGTAGGTTTTTCATGTGCAATGTGGAGCAATTATCATTTCTTCCCTGAAAATATGTAACACCATTTATAAACTGGAAAGTGTGTTTGAAGTTGTAAAAAAGATTTGGTGCCTTTGGATTTCATACTCAAATAACCACTTGTTACAACTGAGGTATGCAAAAGAGCATCTCTGTACACACACAACTCGTTCTCATCCCAACACGCAACATACTGACGCTATGTGACAAATCGTCGGTATGTTACACGTTTGGAGGCATGAGAGCGGGTTGGAATGAATCTATAAATGTAAGGTTATGGTTAAGGTTAGGGCTGCAATAGAAAGCCGCGAAGCGAATAGAAAGCGAATTGAATAGAAAGACGCAAAGCGGTCTGAGTCTGGATTACTGCTGCAATATTCAGATGGTGGGGTCAGAATTTGACATGAACAACATAAAAGCATTAATCCATCCAGTTGTTCAGCTCCTTGATGGTGGTAGTGTAATAATGTGGTGAATATTTTCTTGACACACTTTGGCCCCTCTGTTACTACCGGGTACTAAACACCACAACTTATCAGAGTACTGTTGCTGTCGAGGACCATCCCTTTATGATAACAGTGCATCCATCTTCTGATAGCTGCTTTCAGTAGGATATTGCGCCATGTCACAAAGCTCAGATCATCTCATTAACTAGATCTCAGTTCAATAGAGCATGTTTGGGTGTGGTGGAATAAGACATCTTCAGCATCTTGTTGAATCTATTCCATAGAGAATTAAGACTGCTCTGAAGCTCTGAAGACAAATAAGGTCCAACCAGTACTAGCAAGGTATAACTAATGAAGTGGCCAGTGAGTGTATATTTCCCTGGGATTCACTCTGAATACATTATTCTATTTAATTATAGCATCTAAAGCGATATTTTCTTTCAATAATCCTCAGATGACTTAAACAAATTAAGGCGAAAAGCCTCGCGGAGAGCACAAAACGGCACCCACGGCCTCCTACGCCCCTGGTTAGACAGCTCTATACATGCATCTGTTTGTTTTTCATTGTCTGTCAGGTCAGTCCTCACCTTTACAGACCCCTCTGAGGAGGATCTGGGTCTCTACACGGTGAACATGAGCGACAACCCCCAGCAGTCATCCAGCTACGATTTCACAGCTGAAGGTAAATTGGTGAACTTGATCCCGAAATGTGTTTAAGTAAAAGGTTTGTGTTTGTAAGCTCCTTTGCCCCTTTTCTAAACGTAACTTTCATCAGAATGAAAAATGTTCAATTGTCTCTTTCGTTACTGAAGAAGCTGACGGCAGCAGGAATATACAGAGCCTTTAATTTTAAGCTTTATCAAGCTTTTCTCGCAAGCAATTATTCTGCTCACAGCCGCTTCCACAAGGTCACTCACCCAGCTAAGCAGATGTTCTCAATCAACTTTTCTGCATTAAAGTCAGACCATGTCAACCATTGCACTATTCACTGGTACTTTGACAATACTACTGCATTATGTAACCCGTGTTCAGATCAAACTATAATTAACCTTGAGTTTCTGTTGGACTTTTTTTTTTCCAGATCTTGAACGGCTCAAAGAACTCAGTTGGCAAGTCAGAAATCCGTGTATGTACTGCTAAGACATTATAATTTATGAGGAAGAACTCACATAGTGCTATCAGCTTATTTTAATCACTGGAATTAGTGTTATTAGTATTTATTCATGACATATTGATCACTTAATCTGCCTTTAATATATCTTTGGCAGTGATTGCATTGAAGTCGGCCTGGCAGGTGGAGGTTTCTGAGAAAGGCAGCGTACGGCTTTGGCTTCAAACTGAGAGTCTGAGTAATGCAGCTGAGCTCCGTCTAATCTTCAATGACCGGGAAATCTCCAGCACGCCAGTAAGAGCCACTGATCTGGTTATCCTGTGTCCCTGCCAATCTGAAAGTTGAGGAGTTTACAAACGATGAGAAATACTACTTTTGCTCACCTTTAAATGGTTAGGAGTTGTTAATGTAAGGATCTGCCAATGGGCCACTTTTTAAGCTGCTCAAGGTTACTCTATTAGTGTTGAACAGCAGTTTATATCACCTGTGTTAGGTTAGTTTTGGGCAGCCCACATCAGTTAAATCATTATCTGAGGAGTGAGTGAGTAGAGGTCACTTGTGATCTTGTTTGTCTAGGAAACATCTTATTTGAGTGAAGAAACTTGGAAATATTTGCATGAAAGCCATAATAGGAGCTCATCACACTAAAATAAGGCGCTTCATCCTTTATGAAAGAAAAGATATCAGTATTCCGTAATCCAAAGAAATGCACAGCCTGGCAGTTCAGGAAGACAAATGCTCAGCAAAATTGACAAGTAATACAGATCATATAAATTACCTCTGCGTTTTTCATCTTATACTATAACCAGTAAATCTGCTGATATGTTCTGAACTTTCTACAATTTGTTAAAACCACAGGCGAACTATGAAGGTTAAGCTACTTTATCAAAATCTGCTTGTGATGAAGTTGCTGCTGTGTGTGGAGCACTTTGAACATTTAATTTAGTGCTCTGTTAAGAAAGTTAATTAGCTATAGATGATCAAAGCAAAGAGAAAAAAAATGGGGGAAAAGTAAATCGGCTTGTGTTTTTAGTGGATGGAGAAAATAAGAGTGGACAGCAGCAATTCTTAAAATTTCTTGATTTTTTTTTTTTTCATCGGGTTGTCTACATTTATGTAGCCTGCATAACCCAACATGGTAAGAACATATGGGGCAAAGTATCTAATATGAGCTTTTTTGTAGTCTGCTTTTTGGATGCTTTCATTTCAACACACCAGACCCAGACCAAAAATGAAGTCTCTCTTCAGTGAAGTCCTTAAATCTTTTGCATCTTTGTTGACACACCTCATGAAATTTTCAATCAGTATCAAGTCATGATTAGGAAAAGGAAGGAGGGTTTTTGGACTGTTTGACTACAAACTCAGTGTTGTCATGAGATTTTGATTGATTTGGTTCCAGTCTCTGGGCATGTAAAACAAATTGTATTTTTCTTATTTGAGAATTACGACTTCAGATATGAAATGCTACAGTATGTCACTAATTATAACACAGTAATTTGGTCGTGGTTTAAATTCAGAGTTATCTGTGAGGAAACCTATGTTTGTGCTTGTTCACACTTTCAAATTCTTCAAGTGGCCACAAACCAGATTTATAGCTTTCCGTTTCTGCTATGTAATATAGAATAAATTTGAATCCCCAGGTAGTGACATCAAAGCTTGCTGAAAATTCCCCCTCCTTTCATGCTTGCAACGTGAGAAATTTGAAGATGTCATGAAATCCTACAAGGCGAAAATAATCAGGTGTGGGTGCAAGCATCTGTGTTTATGACAAGTCAGAGTGAATTCAAAACAGCAATTGCTGTTTAAATGAACATCCTGAAATGCAGGATAGTAATGCTCTCAGCAAAGATGAAGAGCAGGTGTGCGTGGCAGCAGACAGGCCTGGAAGCTGTGCTAATTTTACATAGTCTAGGAGAAAGATCAGCTCAGGTGAAAGTGGGGGAAAGAGCCAACATCTGGGCAAGACACATGAAACAAATTTAGACAATGTTCTTCTGGAAAACATTATTTGGGGTAGTAAATCAATAGTTAAAACATAAACATAAACTAATGTTAGCTCCTAGTGCAAGAAGAAATAGCTCTTTCAAATTTTGAAATCCGGTATATTAAGAAAAATTTTCCCTTTTCCTTCCTATGACACAACTAGTTGAAATATACTACACTCACCCGACAATTAGTTAGGTTCACCTGGCCATTAATGCAAATATCTAATCGGCCAATCATATGGCAGCAACATACTGGCTTTAGGCCTGTAGACATGGTAGACCTGCAGAAGTCAGCATGATGAAGAAAGGTGATTTAGGTGACTTAGAATGTGGCATGGTTGTTGGTGCCAGGCGGTCTGCTTTGAGTATTTCAGAAACTGCTGATCTGCTGGAATTATTCTGCGCAACCATCACTAAGGTTTATAGAGAATGGTCCGAAAAAGAGAAAATATCCAGTGAGCACCAATTCTCTGGACTAACTACTTGTTGATAACAGAGGTCAGAGGAGAAAGGCCACACTGCTTTGAGCTGATAGGAAGGCAACAGTAGCTCAAACAACCACTTGTTACAACTAAGGTATACAGAAGAGCATACACCACAGCCTACCTGAGAACAGTTGCTGACCATATCCATTCCTTTATGACAGCAGTATCTACTGATGGCTGCTTTCAGCGGTATTACACCACATGCCACAAATCTCTCTTCATCTCAAGCTATTGCTTAAACATGACAATGACTTCTCCGTACTTAAATGACCTCCGCAGTCACCAGAGCTCAATCCAACAGAGCACCTTTGGGATGGAATGGAATGGGAGATTTACATCATGGATGTGCCGCCAACAAATCTGCAGCAACTGTGTGATGCTATCATGTCAATATGGACCAAAATGTTGTTGAATCTATGCCATGAAGAATCAAGGCAGTTCTAAAGGTGAAAAGGGGTCCAACCCCGTACTGGAAACATCCAGCTAATAATTGCACAGTTAGTGTATATCCACCGATCCATTTTTTAACCATTTATCCATTCAGGGACATGGAGGCTTGGACCGTATGTCACCTAAGAGTCAGGGTTTTGAAAGAAAGAAAGAAAGAAAGAAAGAAAGAAAGAAAGAAAGAAAGAAAGAAAGAAAGAAAGAAAGAAAGAAAGAAAGAAAGAAAGAAAGAAAGAAAGAAATTAGAATGGATTTGCAACAAAACCAAAGAAACAAAAAAGCTATTTCAAAAAGATCATTACCCTATTATTGATAAACTAATGTAATGTTAATGTAATGTAATGTAATGAGAGACCAAATATGGAAAATTTAAAAGTGCAATTCAAAGTTGGATCGCCTAAAATAAAGAAACATTATAATCATAAAGGAACATAAACTGAATGTGAACAAACTTATATATGTTATGACACTGAGCACAGAATAATCAGCGCTGCCATTGTAGTTATTGAACCGTGCATTGATGTGTGCATAGAGAGAAAAACAAATACAAGGCAGCATATTTATTGCGGTTTCACAACTCTGTCAGCTACATTTTCTTTGCCCTGGTTTGTTTGCTGCTGCTTTATATTCAGCAGCTTCCATTTATCGCTTGTATTTCATTTTCATTTATTCCATTATTTCCCAATATCAGAGTTCCATCTGAACAGCACTGATTACACATTATTCTAAATGATCACAGCTGAGGTTTGTGAATTCAAAAGCCATTTAGCTGATTAGGGCCCTTAGGCTTGCCATACATCACAAATCACATCCACCACCGAGGCCTATCAACATGCAAGGCATACACTTATCTTGATGAGCATAAAAGCTGTGAAAATGAGCTCAAAGGCTGTTTTCTCTGTGTCACTGTTTGTTTGCGTGTTTGCATGTGTGATAGAAAAAAAGGAAAAGAAATGTTTCATCTTCAGTGTGCACATGGCATTTCAGATGCTTTTGAGTGACTGCTTCATGATGTATTCTCTCTGTGCGAGGAGCCATCTATAGGGTGGTTGCAAGCAGTGCATCCACCTGCCGTCTGGGATCATCTAAGCTGATGTGTGTGCTGTATGTGTGACAACATTTGTTTGCTTTTCTGCAGCACCGCAAGATCAACTTTGACAAGGCCAAAGGTTTGGTGGAGATACTGTTTGATCAACTCTCTCAGGAGGATGAGGGCTCGTACACAGCACAGCTGAGAGACGGCCGCGCCAAGAACCAGTTCACTTTGGTCTTTGTGGATAAAAGTAAGTCATTCTCTCATAGTAAGTGACAAGTGCTAAATGTGATGACCAATAAACAAGGAAGAGCTGCACAGAAAGGCAGACGTGTCATAAAAGGTACTTAATGAATAAGTAAACACAAAATGCAGCCTTAACTAAAATACATCTTCCTCCCTTAATAATTTAGAAGCATGGAAACACATCATAAAATGGTGAAAACGATTCAACAATAATCAAAAAAATAAAACAATGATGCAAACATCTCTGAAAACTTAAAGAAAACAGAGATATTATTTGCAATGCAAAAATAAAAAGCTCAAAAAAGCTCATGGGAAATGTTTGTGCTGGATTTTCTCTTCACTTTTATGTCACACCCCCACTCGGTGAGTTTTTCCCTCATGCACAGGTCACGAGAAGTGGAACAGAAAATGGAAAAATTGTTGAACACGTTGGTTGTGGAGAGAAACTGACCGTTTACGATCTGAAAAGGTGCTGATGCAAAAGAGCATTCAAAAAATGTCTCATTTACATTGTTTCGTGCAACTTTAGGTGATTTATTTAATAGTGCTTAAATGTAAAAATGGTATAATTAAAAGCTGACTTTCATCATTTTAAAACTTCCTTTAAATTGCATAATTGAATAGTAAATTCTGGGATTCTATTTGCTTATGTGTGCCACGTGTCTATATTGATAAAGGATATATAAACACAGAGATTATGTTGCAGTGACTCTTATATTGCACTTACCCTTACAGTATAAATACAACTTCAACAGATTGAAATCACTTCTCATCTGATTAAATGTGATTTAGATCTTGTTTGGGTTCATTCTTGCACTCAGTCTGACACTGTTTGTGTCTCTGTCAGAGTTTCGTGAGACGCTGGCTTTGGCTGACGCTATCCAACATGACAACAAGAGGAAGTCTGGTGAGAAATCTTCCACACATCAAAAACATAAAACTAATGCAATCAGAGCCGCCAATCAAGGACCAGCACGACAGCCACTGACGCAGATATTCTATAATGAGCGTTTAACCTAACGCTGAAAAATGTCTTTGTGAACTAATATTATTCATTCAGTGACACCTTGTTTCTTTAAAGACTTGTTTATCTCATTCCAAGGTGAAAGCTAATAGTTGCAACAGGCTTTCATAATTCCATTCTATTGATGAAACAGATTAAAATTAGAGAGTTGCATAAAGTAAGACATGAAGCTTCCTGTGCTGCTGAATTCTCTGTTTTCATGACCTCCTGATAAGGAGAAGTTCTGCTCTAAAGCTCTTTTGTATGTAGAGGTCAATGCCCCAGTGTCCGCTTGTGTAAACAGAATATCTCAATTCAGATCCACTATTCAAAGTCCATGTGAGACCCAAAGTCCACAGAACTCATTCTGTCTATTACAAGCAGAATACTAAGCCATAGAAGAAAAACCAGCTGGGCCAATGTTTCCTATGCAGTATGTGTCCTGATTAAATCATACCATAATTCATATTTCAGACACCTACCACTGTGCTTGTTCTGGACATACTGTAATGAATTATTTGTTTTGAATAAATTAAATGATCAGTACAGATGGATAATCATTTGTTCTGTTTTCCAAGGTCCTTATTTCCAGGAATTCTTGTCGTGGAGTGTAAATGAGGATTGTGAATTAATTATGAAGTGCAAGGTACTTTTATATTTTTACATATTATATGTCCAAATACTGGCATAACTCATTCATCCTAACCCCCAGAAAATATTTCTACTATAATCATTTTAGTAGTATTATGCTGACTCTGTTATTACTCATTGACGAATGTTTATCACATTGTCTAAAAATAAGCATCACCAATTTGAAGTCTGAGCTGTTCCAAGCCTTCTCGCCTTTTTCTTTCTGCCATTCTGGTGCTGATTGAGCTCATTTGAATCTGTCCAAAGAGTACTATTTCAGTGTAAGCTGATGAGTGGTTTGCACCTTGTAGTGATTATTAAGCAGTATATGGACAAAAGTACTGGGACACACAGGAGTTACTTGGCCATGGAAACCCATGCAATGATGCTCCTGACACAGAGTTTTATGCTGATGTTAATGCCAGTAGAGGTTTGAATCTCCATTGCTGAGTCAGTAGGACACCATGTGCTTCGTTGCTTAGTTGCTTTGGTTCCTATACTTCCACGCTGCAATAATACCACTTGCGGCTGATTGTGTAATATGTAGGATGGAAGAAAAGTGAGCTCTTTATAATGAACCATTCTCTCACAAATGTTTGTAAAGGCAACATGCATGGCTAGGTGCTTGATTTTATTTATATGCGATTCAAAGATTAAGAGATGTGGCTCAATACTTTTGTCCATAAAGCACAAATTTATCAGATCATCACCCAATATAAGGTTTATGCCACAGCCGCAGCAAACTAACAGCATTGGTAATTACCAAAGTCATTTTTATTTTTCTGTAGAGCTTCATCTACCAGTCTGTGGAAGCTCTTAAACTGAAATGATATTTTTAATGCTATAATATAATTCTTGTTGTTATCCATGAATTTTCAAAATTACTGGTTTCCATCTTGTTAAGATTCCAAATTACAGTTATTTACTTGATTTACTTCAATTCCTGAATAAAACAATTAATTTTAGTGGTTGAATGTTTTGCTTTCTAATTTCAAATGTGGGTATGAACATAAAATTAAACATAAAAATGGTTTATTTGCCAAATAAAAAACAAAATTTTTTAGTTTTAAATGAGTTTTTGACAAATTTCTTAAATACTTGTGTTTTCTTGTTTTTGTGATAAGTGCTCTACTACATTTGTTAAGCACTGTATTTGCTCTGGTGCAGATGTAGCCTTTGATAAATTGTATGTCTGCCTCCTGGATAGTGTTCTTCGTTTGGATAGATGCTCATTTGGATGAGGTCCTTTTAAATAATTTAAGTGATGATCCACCCCTCTGCCTTTTAATGTGGCTGAGTTCACCAGTGATCTTGTTTTGTTTGTTTGTTGCTTTGTTTTGTTTTTATCAGAACTAACTGAACTGTTCGTCTGGCCACATTGGTTGTTCCTGTTTCTCTGTAGCAGACTTGTTTAATTTTTGCATTTTTGGACGGCCTATTTTACTTGAGAGCTATTTTGGCCAATTGTAACAGATTTCATAGCCACGGCTTCCAAATACAAATGTGAAACTTGTTATCGTCTATCGTCTTTTCTGTTCACTTGTGAAAAAAAGGAGTAGGAACATTTACATCTGACCCTCCGCAGTCCCTGAAAGTTTATTCAGTTTCTTACATTAAAACTGAAATTATTTAAGCTCATAATTATCTTCATATAACTCTAACTTGAATGTCTTTTGGCACTCTAAAGTGACTGAAAAAAATGTGTCTGTATAATAACATGTGAGCTTCCTTGTAACCCAAAGCTAAAATTCTAACATAACCCAAACAAGATGAAAGGACCCACAGTTTTTGCAACAGCTTTCGAGAACACTTTGTGCTGTTTTTACAGGTGTTGTTTATCTCTCCTGACGCAGGTGACAAATGCAAAAAAGGAAACGTCTCTCAAGTGGTTTAAGGATGGTTTGGAGGTGACTCAGGTTGCGTATGATCCATCATCAGGGGTCAGCATGCTTACTATCCCACAGGTACGCATAATGATTGTGTCCTGTTCTATTTTCAGATAAGGCAAGTGTGAATCATCACACTGTAGCTGATGTAGAGAGCAAAAGGAGATAAACAGAGTGACAGCTGACATTTATAGGATTAAGTCTACATGAGTCTTAACCTTGAGATGCATCAAGATTCACCTTGAAGTGAGCCTTGCCCTGGAAATGCCTCCAAATCAAATATTTGGTTCTCACGGATATCAAATACTAAATGGCGAATGTTATGAATATGTTTACTTTGAATACAGTAGATGATTTTTTTTCCCCTCAGGTTACAAAGAAAGAGGCAGGCTCGTACAGAGCAGTGGTGTCGGATGGGAGAGGAGAAGATGTGAGCACCTTGGACTTGCTGGATGACGGTGAGACTCGATTTTCTATCCACAAAAATATTACCGCTTTGTTCCGGTGTGTTATTTGATTTATCATGGAAATTAGTCATTTAAAATAAAATATAAAAATCTATTTGAATTTGAATGATTTTTTTTTTTCTAATTCGCAGAGTATGACAAGCTTCTCCAGCACCTGAGTAAACAGTGCGGTAAGTGAAACATATTCAGAAAAACAATCTTGGTGAAATGTGCCAGTGGCTTGTTGTCTACATCAGGTGAGCTGTGTCGGGATGGTGATAATACACCTGAAAGCCATGTTGATTAGCTGTTCTGTGCCCAGAATATTAATGTACCGAGCAGCCCAGATAACAAACACTTTTTTTTGAACTGCTAAAATATATCCAAAATGTGCTATTATAATAATCAAGAGTCCCACCCCTATACAGCATTATCAGCCAGCTCGCTGAAGATTCAGAGCACCAGTGAAGGCTTCAAGCTCTACTGCTCACTTACATACTACATAAGCTTCCTGAAGACCAGCTGGTATTTCAAGTGAGTTCACAAAGAGAACACTTCTCTGATCTAACATCCAATACCTGCTTCAGAGATATAACTATTTAAATTGATTCAAACTCTGCAACAAAGCAAGACAGCCTCTATCTATCTATAGGAACCATGAAGTGGCCGCTAGGAAAGCTAGGAAAAGCCACTAGGAAAGCTGCCCTG